>MJUU01036912.1:22411-42343 GCA_002080025.1 Modiolus philippinarum | reverse complement strand
GTGCCAGGAACAAAAATTATGACCTGGGCTAAAACATGTGCCAAGAAACATCATACTAAAATTTGACAATGATCCATTAACTGGAACCAAAGTTATGCTGTCCTAAGACACGAAAATACCCAATTTTACCCCTTTTTGGCCCCTTTTTCTAAAACGGGTTGGCCTCAAACCCGAAATTAAAACCCGGGATTAACCTCATGCCAAGAAACCTCATACTGAAATTTGAAGATGATCTGTCCTCTAGAAACAAAGTTATGCTGGACGCTGACGCCGATGACTGCGCCATACCATAATACGACCACAAAATTTTTGCGGTCGTATAAGAATCAGTAAAATCCCTGAAGGCAATCTTAAATTATCGTACAACATAGAGTTAATTCTCAAAATATGCATTTTTCATATAAAAACAAAGTTTTTTCCCAAAAATCATTTTTCCGATTTTTCTGAAAAATGAAAGGGAGCTTCCTTTGGTCAAGTTCAACTATGAATAAAAAATCATTAAAATCCATGAAGGCAATCTTGAGTTATCTTACGACTTAGAAAACGCTGACAGATGGACAGACAGACAGCCGGACTGGCAGATTACTATAGGGCGCCGCCATTTCATGGGGGGCCCTGATAATCTAATCATAATGAATGGCATCATATTAAGTACACATAATGCATGTAATATGGCTGCAGCATGTTAAAACTACGCGGTAGAATGTAGCAAAATGGGTGTGAGTTACTTCTGAATAAATACATTTTTTAATCCTTCCTTGCAGCTAAAAAACTGCAAGGAATACAACAAATCCATCATCATCATGATATAATACTGTAAACATTATAAGACATTCCTAATTCATCATTCCGTTCATTCCATGAGGTCAAAGTTGCAAATGTGCAAATTACCTAAAAGTTAAATTTAGGTGAAAACATTTGAGCTGTTACGCAGCCCTATATATACTCCTGCTCTAGGAAAAGACCAACATAAATGTACCTAGCCAGACACACAAATAGGCATACATGTTCTTCAAGTCTGGATGTAAAGAATTACAGCTTGTGAGAACTTGTTACCAAATTCAAGTTATGTTATTTCATATTGAAAACATGTACTAGTTCAAACAAAATACAGTGTGAAAATGTAGCTTTGCATTATAAAAAAGAGCTCAAGACATATAGTTTTTTACAGTAATTTAGAAATAATCTAAGGAGTAGTATTAACTTTTTAATATGATTTAAATAGGAATTAAAATAAAATTTCACAAAAGGAGCTTCCGAGAATCCAATTATTGATGTTACAAAATCTAATTTACCTAATGCAAATACTTTTGGCATGTCACTGTATCCATGTAAATGAAAATAACTCAATTCATTGGAAAGTCTGGAAAAAGACTCCATTTTTATGTATTACCAGAAGAGCAGTCTGTTGACTAAGCGTCTATGTGAAGTTGACTTGCAAACATTGCCATATTTAATTCAAATAAACAAGTGATGACCCTAAAGGATGTCTCGCCTGTCCCTGCTGGACTCTAAATTGATGTAAAATCTAAGTGAACTAATCAGAAAAGTGAACATGCTCACTAGACTGTGAAATTGAGGTCAAGGACAAAAGTCACCTGCCAGACTGACATGTACTACCCAAGACCAACCTACATACCAAATATTATCAACCTACCACTTCTAGTTATTGAGAAATGGACTTAAGCAGAAAAACTTAACGTGGCCACTAGACCGCGAAATTGAGGTCAAGGACAAAAGTCACCTGCCAGACTGACATGTACTACCCAAGACCAATGTACATACCAAATATAATCAACCTACCACTTTTAGTTATTGAGAAATGGACTTAAGCAGAAAAACTTAACATGGCCACTAGACCGTGAAATTGAGGTCAAGGACAAAAGTCACCTGCCAGACTGACATGTACCACCCAAGACCAACCTACATACCAAATATTATCAACCTACCACTTCTAGTTATTTAGAAATGAACTTAAGCAGAAAAACTTAACGTGGCCACTAGACCATGAAATTGAGGTCAAGGTCACATGACAAATGTCAGACTGGCATATACCCAAATAAATCTTGCTATAGGACAAATATTGTGAGTCTAGAGGCTACAGTTGCTGAGAAATAGACTTGAATGTAAAAATNAGGAGTTGCGCTTACGAGGTAACCCATAAATAGGGAATCAACGAAAAGTCAAAGTCGGATTATCTCCCCTTCCTGGTTTTGAACAATAATTATATTTCTTCATGCACATCTCCATATAGTGTCCTTTCTTTGTGTAAAGTTTCATCAAAATCCTTTAAGTGGTTTAAGAGGAGTTGCACTTACGAGGTTACCCATAAATAGGAAATCAACGAAAAGTTAAAGTCGGATTATCTCCCCTTCCTGGTTTTGAACAATAATTATATTTCTTCATGCACATCACCATATAGTGTCCTTCCTTTGTGCAAAGTTTCATCAAAATCCTTCATGTGGTTTAAGAGGAGTTGCGCTTACGAGGTAACCCATACATGGGGAATCAACAAATAGTCAAAGTCCAATTATCTCCCCTTCCTGGTTTTGAACAATAATTATATTTCTTCATGCACATCTCCATATAGTGTCCTTCCTTTGTGTAAAGTTTCATCAAAATCCTTTCTGTGGTTTAAGAGGAGTTGCGCTTACGAGAAGTGTGGACAGACGGACAGACGGACAGACGGACGGACAGACAGACAGGGTGATTCCTATATACCCCCCCAAACTTTGTTTGCGGGGGGTATAATAAAAAATGAATTCACATTACTTTGGAAAAAATATAAAATGTGGTTCTATAAGAACATTGTATCTTCCAGTATTTTACAATACTGGTATATGCATATTTTGTACTAGTATACTGATAAGACTAATTGTGTTCATCTTCTTCACTTTATCCCATAGTACCAATGACAGTACACACAGAGTGTTTCAGTAACAAAACACCCTTGTCTGACATGAGTGAAAACACTGACAATATTGTTGGTGAAATGCTGGTGTTTACACTATTAATTCTATCTAATTAAAATTAGATTGACTATTAATCATGTTAATTATGACTTGTCAATAAAGATGATTTCATGAAGATGTCACAGTTAAATTTTGACCAATCACAGAGCAGATAAAATGTAAACAAACTGGAAGTCACCTGAGCGGTGCTGGACTCCAGATTATAAGCCTAATAATAAGAGATCAACTAACTTTCAATGTTATTATTTTAATTCAATTTCGATCTAAAATTTTACATGTTTTATATGATGAAAGTTTTATGCTTAAAACCTACGAAGAATTTGTCATATTAATTTCAAAAATGCGTGTTGACAGACTCCAATTCTCTACTTGAGCCTTATCCATACGATCACTACTGATTCCCAAATGTTTTACCTCTTCAAACTAGGGCTGTCGCTGAATGGCAGCCAGTTATTTCCACGCTCATTGAACCCTGAATCAATATGGCAAGTGTAAATCAAAGTGTGTGTGCAGGACACAATACATTTGTAGACACAGTACAAATGTGGACACAATACAAGTATGGACACATTGATATACCTCCCCTCTTTTTCCAGAAATTATTCAAAGAAGAACTAGAGCTGTCGCAGAATGGCAGCCAGTTATACCCCCGCTAAATGAACCCTGAATCAATATGGCAAGTGTAAATTTAAGTGCGTGTGGACACAGTAAAAATGTGGACACAATACAAGTATGGACACATTGATATACATACCCTCTTTTTTCAAGAAATTATTCAAAGAAGAATTATCTCCTTTTCAAAATTTCGGACAGCAACCATATCATTTCATGAAAATCTTAGGTGGTATACTACAACTGTGTAACATTTCATCAAAATCCTGATACCCGTTTCAGAGAACATCCCCAGAGAAAACTCAAGTGAGATCCCACCTGTTCACGGCGTGATCACACCGTGATCACGCCGTGATAGGTGAGAATAGGTGGGATTCAGCATCACACCTGGGAAACAAAAGAGATTTTTGTGTGACATGTGAGAATTTATTGGTACAAGTGAGATCTCGGCGTGACAAGTGAGATTTAGGTGTGATATTTGCAGGCATTATCTCGGCGGGATTGAAATGTTTGAATATTGTGGCTTTTCTAAACCTTCCCCTTTTATGGCCTTGAATTTTATTATCATCATTAAATTTAAACCAAAGAAATTAAATATTTACCCAAAGTGAGCAGGTAAAGAAAAATCAAAGCATGGAATGCTGTTAAGGCAGGTTCCTGGGTATTCCAGAAGTTCTGTAATTATTACTGTTTTGCTGAAATCTTGACATTTAAATTTTTCAAGAATTAAAATCTGAAATTTTCCTTCCCGGTTTAGGTTGTCTTTTCAGTTTTTATATGGGTTGTTGGCAATATTTATTTAAAACTCTATTTATTTACATTTCATTGTCTTGCTCCTCTTTGTTGGTATACGTACATGTAAGTATTCCAAAGTACAAGCCCGAGTACAAGTGTAACACTCGGTGGCTTAATTAATGTTGATATTTCCAATTTTGTCACTTCCTCTGTCAAGTCATCTAGTTCTTAAGTTTCATTATTTTTGCATACGATTTAATAACTCAATAACGAATATGGGCATTTCGACAACTTATGTCTCATCAGTGCAAGCTACTGAGAATGGTAGGTTGTGCTCAGCTACAAATAACAAAACACCGAAGTTACTGTGAATAATGTAAACAGAATTTCAGCATTTTGAGTCCGAAGTCGAGCACTACGTTTGTGTCCCTCTGTTTCTCTATGGCGAACAACGTCATTTCATCCTCCGTGCACTAAGGCAAAGGTTATGCCACACAACAGAAACACTGCGTGTATATATTTATCACTCTTGCTCAAAAAGTCCATCTCTTTTATCCATTTATTTTGGAATTTTGAATTGTATCTACCCTTTTCGCGGAGGCGACGCCATTTTGTCGTTAATACACAGCTGATTCGTGTTCTCGCGTAATCTCGTTAGGCGGGGCCTTTGTTTACCTCGCAGGGTGTGATTGGAACAGCCAATATTTACTTCCGGTGTAACGGAAAAATATTTTTGAGAGAAAATTTTAATATCGGGAGCTTTCAGAGGCATATCGGTAGACGTGAGACCGGCTGCCGAAACCGGTAGCCTCACGGTGAGACCGGGAGGGTTAACAACTCTGGTTACAACAGCGAAACTAGAAGTTACTATGTATCCATTCATAAAAACTGCGCGCCACANAAGGTCAAGGTCAAAATGTCTACAAATATGGTGCCAAAAGAAAGCTCTCATTGCAAGGAAGCTACACACTAAATATCTACATCCCAACTCTTAAGGTCTCCATTTCACAAGCAAGGTTAAAGTTTTTGCTGACGACGCCGACGACGCGACGCCGACGCTGACGCCGGGGGTATGACAATAGCTCTCCGGACATTCGTCCCGGCGAGCCAAAAAGGAACCATATTATTTCATGCACATCTTCAGGTGGTGTACTACAACTGTGTAACATTTCATCAAAATCCAAGCAGCTGTTTAGGATAGCATGTGCTGACAAGGTTCGTCCTTCCCCCTTTTCGAGAAAATATTCAAAGACAAATTATCTCCCCTTCCAAATTTCTGGCAGCAACCATATGACTTCATGCACATCTTCAGGTGGTGTACTACAACTGTGTAACATTTATTCAAAATCCAAGCAGCCGTTTTTGAGAACATGCGCTGACAAGGTACATGGACGGACAGACGGACAGACAGACGGACGGACGGACGGACGGACGGACAGGGTGATTCCTATATACCCCCCAAACTTTGTTTGCGGGGGGTATAATTATCTTGTCTTCAAAATTTAGGACATCAACCATATTACATCATGCAAATCTTCAGGTGGTATGCTACAACTGCATAACATTTCTTCAAAATCCAAATACACGTTTAAGAAAACATGTGCTGACAAAGTTAGTCCCCCTTTTTATGAGAAAATATTCAAAGATGAATTATCTCCCCTTCAAAATTTTGGGCAGCCACCATATTACTTCATGCACATCTTCATGTAGTGTACTACAAATGCGCAACATTTCATCGAAATCCAAGTATCCATTTAAGTGAATATACACTGACAAATTATTTCCCCTTCAAAATTTCCGGAAGCAACCATATGACTTCATGCACATCTTCAGGTGGTGTACTACAATTGTTTAACATTTCATCAAAATCCAAGCAGCCGTTTAGGAGAACATTCTGTTTAGGGACACAACACAATTTATTTTTACACAACACAATTTTTTTTTTAATTTGTAATTACACATTAATAAATTGTAATTACAAATTAGTAAATTGTAATTACAAATTAATAAATTGTAATTATAAATTAGTAAATTGTTATTGCAATTTAATAAATTGTAATTACAAATTAGTAAATTGTTATTACAGTTTAATAAATTTTGATTACAAATTAGTAAATTGTAATTTTTCCAAACACAATGGCTTATTTGTTCTTGAATTAAAATTGTTAAGTGCGGATTTACGCCTTAAATGATTAAGTTTTGTTCTTTTCAGAGATGTTTGTGCAGTTATATTTTCAACGGACATGGATGCGTACGAGCATACTCTACGAGAGGATGTATCTGTAAAATTAGAGCAGAGAGAAGAGGGGTGGAAAGTTGTAGAAACGGTGGAAAGAAGTGTGGGAAGTGGGGGATTAGGAGGATTAGTTTGCAGGTGTTACATGTGTTATAAAAGGAGAATGGAGTGGGAGGAGGGAGAGATAAGTGTGAGATGTGAGAGAGGAAGCCCTCTGTTCATTCCCTCCCCTCCTCTACATGTACAGTCAGGGGTCACTCTTATATAAGTAATTTATTTATACTTATAAGGGTAATCATTTATTACCTAATTAAGTAAACTCAATTTCAAGTAAATTTAATTTATGTAATTGAAGTCAGTAAATATAGACGCTTTAGATTTTCATGATTGTATGATTAATATAGCAACTTTCTGGCTCATTATGAAAAAGAAAGGAAATGGGGTAAATGTCAAGGAGACAACATCCCATATCCAGGTTAAACGACCAAAAACAAAACATCTAGGGGTCACCATATGGTCTTCAACACAGTGAGAATCTCACACCATATAGTAAGCCCTAAATGGCCCAAAAAAGGTAAAAAAGTGAATAAATCAATGGAATCAAACCACATCCAATAACCCAAATATCAAGAAAATTTTACAAGAAGATTTTAACAATATTAGTTAGATTGTGTTGTTAACCTAACTGTTTCAGTAAATTTCCACTATATAGAAGTGTTAATTACAAAATAATAAGCATTTAATTGTCTCAAGGGACTAATTTTCAAGGCTGGTGCATCCCTAGATAAAATTGACTATTACATAAAGTTCAGATGTTGAACTACTTAAGAAAAATAGTGTGACCACATGAAAAAAATTTATGACTTAGTTATTTAAGATCAAAGATTCAACATTTTGTCAAAATTTACTTGTTTAAGGTGTCTCAGTGGTATTATTCCGCCATTTTTGTCTAATACTTGTTCATTTAAGTTTCATTCATTCAGAAATTTAACAAAATAGTTGTTTAAAATGAAAAGAAAGTTCAGATGTATTCAAATTTTATACCCCTTATCATTTTAATAACATTTTTGTTACAAAAACGTGAGCTAAAACACATGAGCTTTAAATCTGTCGCTGGATTTACAGAACACAGAAATTATTAAAGGGAGATAATTTTATAAAATAATTAAACATAGATATCACTAGAGAAATGAACATTTTGCAATTTTTCTCTCTTATTTCAACGGTGACCCCTAATTTTTATTTTTTATATGTAAACCAATAATTGAACACATGCAAAGTATGAAAAAATTATATAATAGAGTTTTCAAACTATCCTCTCATATAATCATTTTCCCTATGATTTCTATGTAAAATCCTGAATTTTTCATTTTCAGATTTTGTGCTTAAATGCATGGTGACCCCCAAATTTTATTTTACATTTTGAACAATAATACAATTATGTTTCTACACAAAAAATTTCACAAAATTCTATAATAGGAAATTAATACCCTGCAGACACCTTAAGTAATCTGACACTGTCTGAAAATTTTATCATTCTATCCTTACTTGAACAAGTAAACTTGATTTACTTAAACAGGTAAAGAAAATTTACTGTTTTAAGGGAGACCCTAGACTGTCGTACTAGATATTTGTTCTCGCCTTTTCAAACCAGAGGCTTCCAGGAGCAGATTAATGGGCAAACGGAAATATCGGAAAAATATTTCCTTTTGCTATTCATGACGTTGACCAATGAAAATTAACATTACAATTACATTTGGAATTATTGTAAGATATACAGTTCATCTTCAGTTTCTCAAACTTTCGTAGCTCGAACACCATCAATATCTTGAACTGTATTTAAAGTCTGATCATGTTTTACTATATTTCTTTGTTGGGCTTATTTGACCAAAAAAAGTTCTTGCTAAGGACCACTTTCGACACCAGATTTGAAGTCGAGACGTAATTTTGTAAATGGAAGTCAACAAATAATTTTCAACATCGGTTTTGAAGTCGCAACATCAATATCTATTTGGAAACCAAATTTCATTGAAATCGGACAATGTTGAATTTTCCCGCCTTTTTTGTGGCCATTTTGAAAACGGCGGTCAAGGAACAATTTTCAACATCAGTTTTGAAGTGGCCACAGCATGGCAAACATTTTATCAATTTACACTTAACCTTCATCTTCGATATAGTTTTGGAAATAAAAGACGAAAAATACGAAAATTTTAAAAATTCTGTGAAAAAAGGGCAATAACTCCTACCAGGGTTTCATTCGTCACAACTCGGCCAATTCCATACCTCCATCTAGCCGTTTGAAGGAGAGCAGCGAGTTCGGCCGAGGTTTGCCAATTGCAAGGGTTTATGGATTTTCTTCAAAATTTCAGGATGGGTAGATCTTGATATGCTGAACATTTTTTACATTTACACTTGACCTCTATCTGTTACACTTTTTGAAATAAAAAAAAAACTAGACAAGATGTGTTTGTGAAACACTACATATGCCCCCAGATTCCGATTTTTACCCCTTTTTGACCCCTATGACCTTGACCTTTGACCTAATTTTTTTTTGCATATTTATATTTCTCTTGACTAGACCTATACACTTGCCAAGTATCAAAAGTCTACCTTATATAGTTCAAAAGTTATAGCCAAGGTTAAAGTTTCGGACAAACAGACAGACAGACAGACAGACAGACAGACAGGACAAAAACAATATGCCCCCCGATCCTCAATCTGGGGGCATAAAAATGTGTTTATAAAACACGGATGCCCCGCCGACAAATTTATCGCAAATGATAACCTTAGCCAATCATCAATAGATTAGTTCCCCGTCACTGAACTGGGATGGAATTACCGTATCAAGAAGTACTGTCATGACTGTTACAGATGATTATTCATTAAATATTTGTTAAGTAATGGACGGGCACATTGCATTTGCGCCAATTTTTGAAAAGTGGGGTATTTCATTTGCGCCACAAGCTTGTATTTCATTTGCGCCACAAGCCTGTATTTCATTTGCGCCATTTCTCAGGTAACAATTTTACAGGTAAATTTTCAGGTAATAGAAAGTTGAAGCAATATTTAATTTACTATTTAATATTTTAATATTGAATTTATCACTTGAAAATATCAAATATATTATTTAATATCAAATATTTAATATATCAAAGATATTTAAAGTTTTCACTTCACTAGTTCGTTGAGACCATATTAGTTGCACCCAGATCAAACAGGTTAAGGGATGGATGTTGAAACTAAATGCTTCTAATTTATTTTCATTGGTTATATATTTTTTTCCTTATAAATAGTTTTGGTACTCTGAACCTTAAAAGATGATTGATTGTACATTGTTACGAATGGGAGTAATAACAAAATTACCGATCAAGAGACGAAATATCTTGCTCGAAATCATACTTCAAACTCTCCGTGATGAGCAAGTAATGCTGGCGAGCAGAAGAAGGAAATACAAGTAAAAAGTATTAAATGCTAAAGTATTTTTACTTATTTTTATACTATTAACCTGTATTTTGGCACAAATGTAAAGTTTTTATTTTGGCGCAAATGAAGTATAGTTTGTGGCGCAAATGAAATACTAACTGGCGCAAATGCAATGCACTGGTAATGGACTTATAAAATTACCCAACTAAAATCGCTGAAGCATAAAATATTGGTCAGGTTATAAAATTATCCATGAATTCTGCTGATTTATTTGATTAACCACCAAGTTGCTAATAAAACTGACTTCCATCAATAAATTATATGAAGAAACTAGATGGGAAAAACTATCTACTAGGAGGGACAATCATACTGACTACTGGGTAATTCTTCTTCAAAAAATATTGTCAAAGGATACACCACCATATCTTCAAAACATTATTCCAAACTTTGTTGGTGATCAACATAGGCATACTACTCGTAAATTTAATATCTCAGAAGTCCGAACTATAACAAAAATGTATGCCAGTTACTTTTTACCATCTTCTGTGAAACTATGGAATAAATTACCAAATGAAATTCGAAATTCTAAGTCTTTGCAGTTTTTCAAAGAGAAAATAAAAACTCAAAATTCCGCCTGTCCTTCATATTTTTACTTGGTCAAATTCTTCATTATAGATTGAGACTAAATTGTAGTTCTTTGAATCAGCATTTATTTCAACGTAATTTGGTACCATCACCTATGTGTTCATGTGGCAATGTAGAATCTGTTACCCATTATTTATTATACTGTCATAAATACAATCAATTGAGGAACGAAACAATATTTTCTCTGAATATTCCAGTAGTTCTTTACACAAACTTGCTTCTTTTTGGTTCGAGTCAGTTAGACATAGATCTTAATAAGACTATATTCTAAACAGTTCAAAATTTTATTATCAGAAGTAAACGTTTTACTACCTAAACTTGCATTTTTTCTTTTTGTTTTATTAAGTTCACACAGTTTGGATTTTTTCCATTAGAAACTTACAATTCATACACAAATGTAAGTATTTTTAACACTGCACTTTTTTTTCACTTTACTTCATATTGAAATATTCCTTTATTGCTCATTTAGAGTTAACTTTAAGTCAAACCAATATAATTATGTATAAATTTACACATGTTTAATTATTATGTGTTAGCATGCGACAAGATATATATATAACTGTTGTATTCTTAGGAGATGGTTTTGAAAAAAGCTAGATTTAGCTTGTTACCAAATCCTGTTATATTTTTTCCTGTTGTATATTGATACATGTGCTATTTACTAATAAATATGTTTAAAGTAAGTTGCTAATAAATTGGTCTAATGCAAAAATTTAACAAAGTCATTTAAGTGTAAAATGTAGGTCAAAGTCAAGGAATTGTCTAAGAATTTGGTAGTTTTCACTAAGATGAGTCATTTCATGAAACATTATAAGGTTATGTTGTGTAGTTGTTAAGAAATGGACTTCAAACACATAATTTACCGAAAGTCACTCAACCGTAAAATGTAGGTCAAAGACACCTAATTGTCCTTGATTTGGATAGCACCCATCAAGGTGATTTATTTGATGCAACACCATAGTGATATCATGTTTAGTTGTTGAGAAATGGACATAAACGCAAAATTTAACAAAAGTCACTCAAGCATAAAATATAGGTCAAAGCCAATTAATTCTTGATGATTTGGGTAGTGCTCATCAATGTGATTAATTTCATAAAACATCATTGTGGTATGATGTGTAGTTGATGAGAAATGGACCTTAACGCAAAATTTAACAAAAGTCACTCAAGCGTAAAACATAAAACATAGGTTAAAGCCACTTCATTCTCAATGATTTTGATAGTACTCATCAAGGCAAGTAATTTGATGATACATCATTGTTGTATGATGTGTAGTTGTTGAGAAATAGACTTAAAAAAGTCACTCAAGCGTAAAATATAGGTCAAAGCCACTTAATTCTCGATGATTTTACTAGTACAACGTACTCATCAAAGCAATTAATTTTATGAAACATGATGAAACATCATTGTTGTATGATGTGTAGTTGTTGAGAAATGGACTTAAACGCAAAATTTAACATCCTTACCAAAATATGGACCTAAATGCAAAACTTAACATCGGGACGTACGGACAGACAAGGGTAAATCTATATGCCCCTTAAATGCCAAAATTTTGAAAATTTTACGTAAAAAGGGCTATAACTTCGAGATGGGTTTCAGATTTTCTTCAAAATTGCATAGTGGGTAGATCTCATCATGCTGATCATTTTTAACGCCATGTCGGATTTTTGATATCTCTACAGTTTTCGAGTTATTAGCCAAAAACTGCAATTTACCCCTATGTTCTACATGTATTTTTAGTAACGGTGGCCATGTTTTTTTACCTGCTGCCATGAAAATAACAAATTTGAAACTAGATACCCTAGTGATGATTCACTTNTATAAAAAAAATTGTATATAATTTCGCTTTTATTGAATTGTGTTTAAACCTTTGATTGATTGGCTATAATGGCACACAAACAATAATTAGTGCTCTTGTTATGACATTTGAGCAATATTGTAGTTATATATCATTGAATGATAAGAATCTTGAAATCTAGTAATTTTCGTTTCAAAAGATCACCGAGTATTCGAGTATACTCGAGTATTGAATCCGAGTACTCCAGTGGCATTTTTCATGCATTTTGACATCCCTAATTTTTAGTAACGGTGGCCATGTTTTTTTACCTGCTGCCATGAAAATAACAAATTTGAACCTAGATACCCTAGTGATGATTCACTTTAAGTTTGGTTGCATTATGGGCCAGTGGTTTCAGAGGAGAAGATTTTTGAAAGTGAGCTAATGACGGATGGACAGACGGACAGACCACGGGCGACAGACAAAAAGTGATGGCAAAAGCTCACCCTGGCATAGCCAAGTGAGCTAAAACTATATTCTGTAAAAACTGAAACTATATATTAAGTGATTTGACATAATTTGAAGAAAACTGCCAAAATGCAGAACTTAAATTTACAACAATTATCAAGTTACTATATTCAGTCAAATTCGAAATGGTCATTCGTTTCTCTTGCTTCTGGGTACGTAACAGACACCAGAAAAGTAGTAAACTGCAAATTTGGTTTAATTAGACCAGAGTTCCCAGACGCAAAGTAAAACCGCGAAGAATACATGAATAAGGCAAATGCAATACTCCGAAACTGATAGCTCATCTCCAGGAAGGGCATAAAAAAATGGCTCTTTCACTCCCATAATTTTTTAAAAATTTATTACTATAGTGTTATTAAATGGGCATTTTTATATGAATTCTGAATAATGCCCATTTCGAGTGTCTTTGCCGAGGGCCAATAGAGGTGATCGAAACCCAATACTTTAGGAATAACACAGGCTCTGAGCTCCGGGCTCCAATGTTTTTTTAACATTGGGCTCCTGGCTCCAACACAAGGGCTCTGGGCTTCAAGACTAGGCCTCCAGACTCCAACAACAGGGCTCTGGTTTCCACTTTAAGAGCTCCAGGTTCAATCCGAAGGGTTCCAGTCTCTACCTAATGGGCTTAATACAGGCTGCATTATCATTTTTACCATGCCAAGGCAGTATGTGGTATGAAACAGATTTCTATCGAATTTTCAGTTACATCTGCTTAACTAGCATGACTAGTATATTAAAACTCAAAATATTCAACAAAAGGGATTCTTAATATTCAATTTGTCCTGAAGTTTTGGGCAACTGGCATTTATACAGGTGATGACCAAAATGTTTTCCCATAGGTCAAATGTAAGCTTTATTCTCCACTGGCAGCCATGTTTGTCCAATCCAATTAAAATAAGTAAACTTTGTAAAGGACCTTCCATACATTATTCCAATACAGTTAAGTACTTCAGTTGTTTCAGAGTAGATGATGAAAATGATGATATTTCTAATTTCTATAGGGTTCAACTTTAAACTATGTTCAGTACTGCTTTGCTTGATAATACTAGCAACATAACCCAATCAATTTTGGATTGCTCTTTTAATTCCATGTTTACCATATAAGCTGCACGTAGATATAGAAAATATAAGTAGAGGAATGGTATATGCTTTGGATGTGGCAAGATGTAATATTCTTCAATATAGGAAGTAGAGAAATTAACATTGTGACTCTTGTCAGTAGAGTGTGACTACAGTTACATGTACCCACTAACAATATTCTTCAATATAGGAAGTAGAGAAATTAACATTGTGACTCTTGTCAGTAGAGTGTGACTACAGTTACATGTACCCACTAACATATACATATGAACTCTTTTATTTTCTGTGTTGTATATGATGGACCTGACCTCACTGTAGCCTACAGAGTGCTTTTCTCCTCTAGTAATAATAGCAGCTATTTTAAGTTATATTTCATCTGCAAGTATTTGCTACAACGGATTGAGCACCAACTACTGGATTTGAGATGTATTCACCGCAGTGATACTAAATAACACAGAATTTACTGCATGTTCTCCAGATAGTGGAGGGATATAAACAAAACAGAGAACAGTATCCCTGTAAAGTTTTGTTGAATTTGCTTAATTGGTTTCCATGGAGAAGATGAAAATGTTAAATGCTAATGGACAATGGGCGCAAAGCAATGGCAATAGCTCACACAGACCCTTAGGGTCAGGTAAGCTGAGAAAATCAGTTTTGTTGAATATTAAGACTTTTAATATATTTGTTAAGCAGATTTAATTGAAAAATAGGTAGAAATCTGTTTTATACCACATACCACCGTGACGTGTTTAAAACGAAATTTGCATCTACAGCCTGTATTAAGATTTGGACATATAAAGCCTGTTATTTTAAGTCAACAGTTTATAATGTAAAATATGAAGGTATTTTCCTATTCATCCTGGATAATGTCCTCGCAAAGTGGTATTGGGTTTCGATCACTTGTATTGGCCCTCGGCGAAGACCACAACGCAAAATAACTGTAAATGGACATTATTCATAATTAATATGAAAATACCCATTTAATAATATAACACTACAGTAATAAATTCAAAAATTCTAGGAGTGAAAGATGACAAAGATGTATTTCTGTTGACATAGCAATTTTATGCCCGCTTCCTGGAGCAAGCTATTGGTTTCGGAATATTGCATTTGCTTTATTCATATATTCTTCACGGCTTTACTTTGCGTCTGGAAGATGGTATGGAAGATATCTGGTCAAATTACACCAAATTTGGGGTTTACTATTTTCTGGTTTTGGTAGAAGTGGTGCCATCAGAAATGATGGCCATCCCCACACTTCTAAGTTTGACAGAGAAAACAAGAGTTCCACTGACAAGCTCACATGTGTCAAAATCAACATCTTGGGGCCTCTCGTTTGAACCAAGACCAATATCAAAAATCCAATAGCTTATTGCGCATCTGCAGACTATAATGCATTAATTCTATAACAAAATTAAATCCATAAATCAACCAGAGGCTCCCAGGAGCCTGTATTGCTCACCTGGCTTTCAGTTGCCACAATCAAGGTAACATTGTAAGGTATGCACTTGATCTTCAGTTTCTCAAACTTTCGTAGTTCAAACACCACCAATATCTTGAACTATATTTAAAGTCTGATCATGTTTTACTATATTTCTTTGTAGGGCTAATTTGACAAAAAAAACGTTCTTGCTAAGGACCACTTTCAAAGATTTGAAGTTGAGACGTCATTTTGTAAATGGCAGTCAACAAATAATTTTCAACATCAGTTTTGAAGTCGAAACATCAATATCTATTTAGAAAGTAAATTTCATTGAAATCAGACAATGTTGAATTTTCCTGTCTTTTTTTCCTGTCTTTTTTGGCGGCCATTTTAAAAATGGTGGTCAACGAACAATTTTTAACATCATTTTTGAAGTTGCTACATCAAGACCTATTTGGAAACCAAATGTCATTGAAATCGGACAATGTTGAATTTTCACGCCTTTTCTGGCAGCCATTTTGAAAATGGCAGTCAACGAACAATTTTCAACACCGGTTTTGAAGTCGCAACATCAATATCTATCTGGAAACCAAATTTCATTGAAATCGGACACTGATGAATTTTCCCGCCTTTTTTTGGTGGCCATTTTCAAAATGGTGGTCAACGAACAATTTTTAACATCAGTTTTGAAGTTGCGACATCAAGACCTATTTTGAAACCAAATGTCATTGAAATCGGACAATGTTGAATTGTCCCGCCTTTTCTTGCGGCCATTTTGAAAATGGTGGTCAACGAACAATTTTCGACATCAGTTTTGAAGTCACCACAGCATGGCAAACATTTCATCAATTTACACTTAATCTTCATCTTCTATAGTTTCGGAAATAAAAGACGAAAAATACGAAAATTTTTAAAATTCAGTGAAAAAAGGGCAATAACTCCTACAAGGGTTTATGGATTTTCTTCAAAATTTCAGGGTGGGTAGATCTTGATATGCTGAACATTTATGCAATTTACACTTGACCTCTATCTGTTACACTTTTTGAAATAAAAAATAAAAAAAAGCACAAATTTTGAAAATTTTACAGAACCAGAGGCTCCCAGGAGCCTGTATCGCTCACCTGGCTTTCAGTTGCCTTAATCAAGGAAACATTGTAAATTATACAGTTGATCTTCAGTTTCTCAAACTTTTGTAGCTTGAACACCTCCAATATCTTGAACTGTTTTTAAAGTCTGATCATGTTTTACTATATTTCTTTGTTGGGCTTTTTTTGACAAAAAACATTCTTGCTAAGGACCACTTTCGACACCAGTTTTGAAGTCGAGACGTCATTTTGTAAATGGCAGTCAACAAACAATTTTCAACATTGGTTTTGAAGTTGCAACATCAATATCTATTTGGAAATCAAATTTCATTGAAATAGGACAATGTTGAATTTTTGTGCCTTTTATGGTGGCCATTTTGAAAATGGCGGTCAATGAACCATTTTCAACACCGGTTTTGAAGTCGCAACATCAATATCTATTTGGAAACCAAATTTCATTGAAATCAGACAATGTTGAATTTTCCCGCCTTTTTTGGNAGGTCTCGACTCACCCCCAGCTTATCCAAGCGATCCTTCAGCTGGCTCGCCTTGATATTCTGCTTCACGTCGTGCATCGATTTGGCCAGAGCATCGCGTTGCTCCTTACTCGTGATCTTGATGAAGCTCATTTATATAGGGCAATGCCTACGATCATGGCTTTTTGGATACCTTGGGAGCATCCGGAAAGGCAGGCGGCTCACCACCATCGACCATCCTTGGCTGCCCAGGCGAAGGCCTCCGAGCGTGAGAGGATTAGGGGTGGGGGATCGGGGAAGCGATTGGCGATTGAGAGGGCTATTGGCAAAGCGATTGGTGCTTGGGGGAGCGTTTGGTGGGGCGTTCGGCGAAACGTTAGGCGATTGAGAAGCGTTCGGCGGAGCGATTGGCGCTTGGGGAAGCGTTTGATGGGGCGTTCGGGGAAGCGTTTGGCGATTGAGGGGGCGTTTGGAGGGGCGTTTGGCGATTGAGAGGCGTTTGAGGGGGCGTTCGGGGAAGCGATCGGCGAGTGAGGGGGCTTCGGACAATGGAGGCGGCAGACGGTGGATCCTTCGGCGCAAGTCTTCATGCAGATTCTTCCCGTCTTGCACTCATGCTGGCAGCGCACTTTCGACGATAGGGCGATATGCTTCGCGCACATATCCTTTCCCAGCCGGCAAGGAAGCTCGCATGGATGCCCTCTCACCGTTGGTTGCACGCATGGAGGCTGGGGTAAAGGACGGGGTTTGGTGCTATATCTCCCCAGGGTGCTGATATCGTCCGGGGCGTGACGAGGCATGAGCCATACCAATCCGCATCTCCCGCACTCTCTATCCTCCATCTCCATCTTACCATGCTTGCACGAGCATCGGCATTCACCACTCTCCGCCAGATTGGCTTGCAGGCGCTGGGAAATGCAAGATTGGCAGAGATCGCCGCACTTCTTCAGACCGACTCTCGGATCATTCACTCCGCACCAGCATCGCCCGAGATCCTCGAATTGCTTGAGGCGATGCTCGAGGTAGCACCTGCAGCAGAGATCTCTCCAAGGAATGATCCGCTCGACGAATTGGGCCAACAGAAAATCTTTCATCATGGGATTCATAATTTATCCGGGACTACGAAGAATTCATCTAGTTTGAACCGATATCTTCCGGCCTCTCGGGGACTGGTCAGATCGATGGTCACGAATCCATGGGGCTCCGACCAGCATCGGCGGCATAGGGTCTTGAATTGGTCGAGCGATAGGTCCGTGCAGAAGTCGCGATGAATATGATCGAGATTTCGATCGTCCTGGTGGAAGAGGCAGATGAAATTGGCATTCTCCCGGATGGTCTGCCGCGGCAGCTTGAAGTAGCTCTGGCAGAGGTAGAAGCAATCGACGTTATTATGGCGGCCGCGCACATAGTAATCCTCGCACTTATTTTGCTTGCCCAGCATCAAATCGTCGAAGACCATCAGATTCTTATCCGCCGGATCGAGCTCGCGAGGGTCGGGCACGTCGCCATCCTGCTCGAAGAAGGAGGCACCGATCTCACCTGGCCCTCGGGGAAGAGCATCGACGAGATCTAGCAGCGGATATTCATCCTGCAGGGTGAGAAGCTCTCGGATGGTCTCTTTGGTCAGACCCTTCTCCAGTGCCGCTCGCAAGAGCTGATAGATGGGCTGTTGAAGAGATTTCCCGAAGACGTAGAGGCGATCGTAGTCCAACCATCCAGAGCGAAGAAGATTATTCAGCAGCGTGGTCTTGCCGCAGCCCGACTTTCCGACGATCAGACCGCGAATCGATCGCTGGGGGAGGAGATAATGATTGCTCCTGGTGGGTGCAGCGGCATCGTAAGAGATATCGTGCACGTCCATTTATATAGATAAAGCATGATCTACTGCGTGAAATTCCGAAAGCCCACCGATACGCTCGGGGCTCGCGAGGTGGTGGCAAGCAATGGGAGGCTGCGGAAGGTTGGAACCTGCGACGTCTGTGGCTCCCAGAAATCCCAATTTACAGGCGCCGGGCTCTGGAATAAGATGCTCAATCGCATGCCCGTGGAAATGCACTCACCAGGGCATAATTTCACCGGCCCCGGCACCAAGCTTCATAAGCGTCTGAAGGAAGACGGCACCCCCAAGCCCTGGTCCATGCCCATCAATCGCGTGGATAAGGCCTCCTATCACCACGACCTCTGCTATGCTCAGCACCAGGATACGGCCGCCCACAATTCCATCTGCGATAAGACCATGCTCAAGGAGCTGGACGGCATTCAGCAGCCCACGGCCCGCCAGCGCATGGATCGAAGTATCGTCAGACCCATCATCGGCACCAAGGCCCGATTTGGGATGGGGATCAAGAAAAAAAAAGTGCGCTGGTCCGACCAGCTAGCCGAAGAGCTCCATAAGCCCGTCCGTCCCAAATTTGAGAAGAGGCGCGTGGTGGTGGGCGGGATAGACGATACTTGGGCCGCCGATCTCGTGGATATGAGCGCCTTCGCCCGCGATAATCGAGGCTATAAATTTCTCTTGAGCATCATCGACGTCTTCTCCAAGTATGGCTGGCTGGTGCCGCTCAAGGATAAGAAAGGTGCGACGGTGCGCGATGCCTTCCGGACCATCTTCAAGGATCGCACCCCTCAGAAGCTATGGACGGATAAGGGCTCCGAATTTTATAATCGGGAAGTGAAGGATTTGCTCCGGAAGCATGAGATCGATCTCTACTCCACGGAGAATGAGGAGAAATCGAGCGTCGTCGAGCGCTGGAATCGCACCATGAAGGAGAGGATGCTCAAATATTTCCCGGCCAATAGCACGCGCGCCTATCTCCCCATCCTGGAAGATCTGGTGCGGAAGTATAATACCTCCAAGCATCGATCCATCAAGATGACTCCCGCCGCCGCCAGCCAGAAAGAGAATCATGCGAAGGTCTTCTGGAATCTCTACGGAGATCT
>MJUU01036912.1:526-18387 GCA_002080025.1 Modiolus philippinarum | reverse complement strand
GTATGCCGGATGCGGCGGCTGATATTCTGGAGCCCAATCTTCTCGCCCGTCCAATACCTCCCGAAGTCGTGGCGCTGGTAATATCTCATCGGGCACTCCCCCAGGGCATTAGTGCGGGCCAAGTAATCTTTCAAGAGCGTCAGCTGAGCATCCTTATTTACCTTCTCTCCCTTGATATATATACGCCCCAGCTCGTAGTCTTCCGGATGCGTCACGATATGCCTCAACTTTTCCCGGTCGATCACTTCGCGCAAGGTGATGCTCCGCCCATTCTCCGATTCAAAGTGCCCGATCTTGAAGAGCTCCGGATCCATCGGCTTGGCCCCAAATTCCCGCCTCATATTGGTGAAGGCATCGGCTGGCGTAGATTCTACCAGTTTCTGCAGGCTTTCCCCCATGAACTTGAAGCTATCGATGAAGCGCAGGTGCTGATAGAGCGTCTTCACTTTCCCCTTCTTATCCTTGTATGAGCCGACCGCCACGCTCTTGGTGAATGAGATGTAGCGCTCCTCCGTATCGGGTAATGCAGTCGATCTTCCCCTCAGTGGCCCCCAGTGCCTTGATGAAGAGATGGGCATCGTAGCCGGCCAGATTATGGAAGATGACTGGGATGAATTTTGGCGCCTGATAGTTCAGATTGCATTCATTGTGCGCGGCCCCCTGAATTTTCCCGTGAAGTGGCAATGGTCCCTCACCCTATCCTCCCCAAGCTCCTTGTCGCAGATGAAGCACTTGGTGGCCTCCGCGAAGGCGATTTTATCTTCCTCCATCATCGCCATGGGCTTCTTGAAATCATTCTGCTGATAGATCTCCCGGATATCTTTCGTGAGCCGATTCACGAAGATCTGCCCCACGTCCTCCCTTTCCTGCTGCATGGTGTAGATCACCGGCTCCTTGGCGTATACCGTCTCGTCGAAGCACTTGATCTGGTAGCAGAATCCCGAGGGTACGTGCTTCTGGAGGATCTTGGTGTGGGGTTTGGTCGGCTCGCCCCCTTCCACCTTCTGCTTGACACGCTCCAGAAAGTGCTTCAGCAGCTGTATGATACCGTCTACGCCAGTCTTTGTCGGTTCGGGTCCTACCTTGGTCGTAAAGCACTCGAAGTCTGCGTAGACGACGAATGGCACCTTCATCGACCGGATGTAATTTTGGAAGCTGACGTAACTCCCTTCGTCGGGCATCTCGATTTTCACCGCCTTCTTCTGCCCGCAATATTCCATGTGCTGGTCAAGCTTTTCTTGCCGCGTGAAGTGATTCAAGCATCGGCGGCAGAAGTAAGCTTCCCCATCGTGATCGCTCACCTGCGCCGTCAAGAGCCGCGATGGATTCTTCACCCAGCAGTAGTGCAGCGTCTCATCGTTAGCCACTAGCATGAGATCCACGTGCTTTGCCCCAGCATCATCCTTTTCGGATATCCTCATCGGGTAGGTCCCTCCCTCCTTCCCCATATCGAATCCGTATACGTTGACCTTGATCCCCTCATTGAGCCTCTCGAACCTATCGATTGCCCGGAATGAGACCGGGAAGTCGATGCCGTCGAATCTGAGCTCGTCTGTCCACCTTTCGTACTGCTTGACTCGGATAGCATTCTTCTGATCCACCTCCTCGTGATGGAGGGCCGAGAGGATCGCCCATTTGAAGCACTGCTGATCCTCATTTTGCACGTTGATTATTGCCTTCTTGGCCGCGAGCTTCTTGGGAAGCGGGATATATGAGCTTCCCTTGAGGGGCTTGTACTCATTCAGCTGAATCTCCAGCTTCTCGACACGCCCAAAGGTCCACCCGCTCCCCCCAGCCTGGAAAGTCGCCATGCTCTCAATGATCTTATCCTCCATCCGCGCTATCACTTCGTCCAAATCTGCCGACTCGATGATTACCATCAAGGCCGACCGGAATTTTGGATTGGCGTAGATATTCTCGCCGGTCGCCGGGCTGATCTTCACCATCTCCACGTGGAGGATTATTTCCGCTTTCAACCCTTTCTTTTCCGCCAGCCCCTCCGAAATTGTGCTTCGGATTTTCCCCAGCTTAGCCTGATGAAAGTTTCCACGTCCTGCTGCGTCTTGGGCTTGATTACTGTGCCAAATACCCCATCCACGGCCTCCCGCTTATCCGCAACCTGGATGAGATCTGCGGCTTCTTCAATGCTTTGCTTCACCTTCTCGACCAGCTGATCTTTCTTCAGCCGGGAGATATTGGTGATCCCCTCCTCTTCGCGATCGCCTTGAGGTGCGCCCTCGTGAATACTTCCCGGCGCTTGAATTTTCGGTCGGTCGCCGACTCGATGAGCCGCACCAAATCCATCTTATTTTTCCTGCTATATCCCTCCACCCCTTCCTCCTTGGCGATTTTCCTCAGTTCCCCCATAGTCTCGGCCACCCTAAATTTCCCTCCGATCGGCTGATCGGCATCGTCCCCCACTGGGTATGCCTCCAGCAAAGTCCATCTTTCCCCGGTTTGCCCTTGCAAAGCTGTCCCTTCTTCCTTTTCAGCGGAGTATTGCAGAATTTCTGCATTTCGGGAGATGAAGTTGGTCTGCTATCTTCGCAGACGGAATCTTCGTAGCAATCCATGATAATCTTTGATGGCATGATTTTATTTATACTATTCAATTTTGGAAAATGTTTTAGGTGGTCTGATGATTTTTCTCGATCACCAGAATTTTGCATAATGTTACTATTTATAGGATTTCGACCGGTATTTATATTAAGTGATTTCAGTAAATCCTTGGAGAAGGTCGGGAAAATTTGCATATGGCCAAAATAATTTGCAAATTTCCCCCGGCATACCTTCTGACCCCTGCGAAAATTATTGAAATCTCATCAGAAGTATATTTTAGGAATTCTGGTAAGATGTTTTTCTCCCTTCCTTTGTCTCTGGAGCGAATAATTTGCAAAAATGCTATTTTCCCCCCGAAAAAAAATCAGGGGAGGTAATTCGGTAAGAATTACGCCAGAAAAATAATCTTTTCCGACGAGGTATTTCCCCATCGGAAAAGACCCTCCACGCCCCAGATACCTTGCCTCCCCGCACTTTTCAGCATCCCCGCCTCGCTCAATCCCCATTTGCATCACGGGGCCCCCGGAGTGGGGTTTGATGCAGGATTTCTGCTTGAAAATGGTCTTGAGGCAGAATTGTCATTTTCTAACTACTTACGCTGCTATTATATCTTTAATCTCAATGATTATAGACCTAGTTTATAAGCCCGATGCTTATAAACCCTATCTTTTATCCCCATCTTCAGCTTATATGTCCATAGTCTCTATGACTATAGATCTAGTTTATAAAACTCTTGTCCCATATCAACTTCTTTGCTCCAACATATTACTTGGTCTTACTTGTATCCACTAGTCTGAGAGGTTGTGACAAGTCAACAACATCAGACTTTGGGATATCTAGTATTACCGTCGACCTTTATACTTACTTTCTCTTGTGGAAAACTAATGGTCTACCTTCAACAAGTCCGACGTCGAATGAAGGAATCTCGGCTTTTTATAATAAATTCAGCAAATAGACTCGTCAACATGGACGTTCTTATGTTCTAGCATTTCAATCAATCTAACGGTGTAACAGGATATATGCCAACGTGATCACCGGCACGTAGCCGTAATGATTTAATTTCCACCTGTCAATCAAATTGCAATCGTTAAATTGCTGTTATCTAAATCTATATAGAATTCTATTGTAATTCAAACCATGTCCCCAAATCCGTTAAATTGCTGTTATCTAAATCTATATAGAATTCAGTTGTAATTCAAACCATGTCCCCAAAATCATTACTATTAAATAACACCCGAACATATCATAAATCAAGAGTTTACCCCTGGTGGGTAATTTCCAACCCATTTATTTTACGTCAAGAAAATACATATGAAAATTCCTTGATTACGCTCAACTGACGTCGGCAACCATTTGGGATAAGATGTCGACAATAACCGAAAAAAATCGAAAGTATTTTTCGATTGAGTATAATATATTTTTGAAATTTCTATAACCTCTAAGCTTATTTCCACAAGTTTTATTTGTTCCAGTCTGTGACTGCATTTTGTCAATTAACAATTTATTAGCTCTTTCTTTCAACTGTTTTTTTTTTTTAATTTATGTGAGTGAAGGCCATTTCTCGGGTTAAAAAAAAAGATATATATTCCAGGTTTAAAATTAACTTTAAAATTTCTTTTACACATCCAATTCAGGATTCATTGTGATTATTTCAAGCAAGCATGACTCTTTCAAAGCCATTTTTACAATATAATTGTTTTCATTGGTATCTTGTTTAATTTAATGACGCCAGTAAGAAGTTAACACCCAATTTCACTTCCAAGGAAATCTCACACCGCTATAAACAGGTACTTTTTTCTCTCAAAAGTGAGATTACAAGTTCTTTACCTGAGAACGTCACTCATCATTTTACCTGTGATTCTGCATCTGTGATCTGAGATTTGAACACTTCCAGGCTTTTTTCAGTGTAAACAAAGGTCTGCCTCACAAGAAGAGTATTTTGAGCTTCGAGGAGAACTTCATCCGGAATTAATGACTTGTCTATTTTACGATACCCTCCAGTCTTCGTACAACAAGCAGTTGCCATTAACAAAAAAATTATAAATGCCACTTTCATTGCAGGTATTTTATCCCTATAAGCAGTTCAGTAAATGTTCTTCGTGTTCGTACACAAAAAAAAACGACGCCCTCTGCCAGAATGAAGGGGGATAACAAATAATGCAAAAAGGTGGTAATTTTGAAAACTTTCCTGTAAAACAACAGCAAACAGTCTCACAAAGGGTGATTTGGTATTTTATTATACTAGTACTTCATGCAAAAATCTAGTAATTGGTTTGGATAAGAGACATGTGTTATTTCACCATAACACCCTTGGCATCCATTGGCTTTGAGAATTGAATATGAAATTGAATTAATTTGTTTAATTTGTTTACTAAGTAAGTAATTTTTTATTTAACGTTGGATTACAATTAACAATAAACATAAGCTCTGTAGAGCTTTTATACCGACTACATACATATAATACTTACACAACAGTAAATTGCATTAAAGGCAATATCACAAAATTTGGACTGCCCAAGGGTTGTGATATGGACCAGGGAAACTGATATGACCCGAGCCAAAGGCGAGGGTCATATTAGTTTCCTGGTCCACATCACAACCCGAGGGCAGCCCAAATTTTATGATATTGCCTTTAATGTCATTTACTATTGTGTTTATTGCATTGAAGAAATGTTAATTTATATTATACAACAAAAAGGCACTGACCTTATGGATATATTCTAAATCCACACTACCATTATGTCAAAAGTGTCCTCCTTTTCAGACTCAGTGTTTAAATATTCAACAAAAACAAAAACAAACAAGATGATTTTTTTCAAATAAGGTCTCTACTTTAAACTGTTTCTCATTGGCTTCAAATCGTCAGTTGAAAAATGAAATTAAATATCATTTGTTGTTTGTTGTCATTTGGTGATAGACGTAAAGGTAAAAATGCGTATTATGAATGTGGTGTCAACTCAAATCCCGCGGTCCGATTTCCAGCTGATATTGACCGTCAATATCAGAAAATTGGACTGGCGCTTTCCATATACAAGAATTCTACATGTCAGCTGATCAGTATTAAACCAATGAAATGTCAGAATTTATAGCTGATATGCAATAAACAAACATAAAACACATACAGTCATCTAACAGACATAAAACACATATATGAGTAATCATGTATAAAACATAAGCAATAGTACAAAGCATAAAACATATGGATCGCAAGCATAAGAAATAGCATAAAGCATGTAATTAAGAGCAGCATAAAAACATGGCAAATTAAGCAAACATAAGCACTAAAACATAAAACATATAAAGCAGATAAGCATGGTACTAAGAACACTAAAAGTTTGTGCTAGGTCAAAGCACTATTGATAATCAAAATGAGCAGATTTAAATAAAGGATCAAACAAAAACACATATGGACGGAAGAGAAGCACTTAAAAAAGCTATAAATGAAAGTAATAACAAATATAAAGGATTATAGGCATACAGTCCCTAGTATCTACAGCTAACACATGAACAGGATGGTCCTGTCCATTTTACCATTTATAATTTTAAAAGTTTCCAGAGCTATTGACTTAAGAGGACGGTAAAAGAGATTTTGATAATAAATACTCATATGTATTTTCTTTATCATTATAAATAAAGCGCAAGGCTCTTCCCTGCAGTTTTTAATTAATTTATCCTACGCATGTCTGTGTATGTGTACTATTGCATATTTCATTGTATGGAGATGACATTTCTATAAAGTTGAACAAAATTATGTCCATTCCAATTGTACATATTATCGATACAATAAAATACATGTAAAGTAAAAGTATGTTCAATGTGTTATTGAATTCCTGTCAAAAGAAAGTAGTGGAATTTAAATATTACAAAGTTTACCATGAAACTACTGACGTTGGATTGATATGGAGGTATTTGTCGAATACTGGTTGATACTGTGTTGTAATGACGTTTATGGACGTTTGGAATATCTATTGTGGTGTTTTACTAGTTTTTATCATACTAGTATGTTTAGTAATAAATACAGACGTTTTGAATATGTGATACAGTGCATGACGTTCATTCCGTATTCACACTATGACGTCATACCCTTTATCGCATGGCATACCCTTTTTGATTTTTTTTTTCAATTTTACTTTTTTTTATTAAAAAAATTTCCAGGGGTTAAAAATTGTTTTTTTTGGGGGAGGGGCAATTTTTTTTTGGGGGGGGGGATGATAACAAAGATTTGTTTGGGGTGATATTGTTTTGTGAGGATCAGTTAAAAGCAATCTAGCAAACTTTTTTCCTTTACATTTTAGATTTAGTCCAAAACTTCTAGTCCTTTCCGCCCATTTTGAAATTTTCCTCTTCACAGAGGCCCTCGTGCTGATATTGGTAACTCGGGATGATACGGCATGTGATACGGATTTTGCCATGTATTATTCCATATATATTTTGCTGTAATAACGTTGGTTTAAGGTCGAAGGTTCTTGATCAGGTTGGTCTGATGTACAAATGTCCTGATGTTGTACCCACATTGTGAGAAAGCATTGGATGGACATCGGATTCTTACGTCTAAAAAATTTCATTTCCAACCAACAGCCAACGTATACTCTTGGTCATATATATGGAATATTCGTATTTTCTGAGCCAAAATATGAAGTTTGGAAGCATTATGTACAAAAGTGTGTGGATAAAAGTATAATATTTTGCTTTAAACATTGTTTCTAGCTGTGAAGTACAAGTCTCCGATTCTACGAATCTCTCAGACCCCTCCTTCAACCCATTCTGAAACCAACTTTTTGGTGAAAATGGGACATTTTTTAAATCAAATATTGGGTGCACAAATATTTCCAAAAAATGAAATCGATGCCCATCATGTACAAGAATGATTTAAGTGAAAATTTCAGCGATTTTTAAAGGATAGTATGAATTTTTGAAGTCATACAGCTCTTAAATAATTCAGACATTCTGAACAAAAAATATTCCATATTTATGACCAAGAGTATAGATATTATATGTTATTCGGGAATCTTCACAGGGGAAACGGGTTCATATTCGCTGTCTGTGTTTTATATCTCCTGAGCCGTCAGGTGGAGGGGATATAGGACACCGACAGGGAATATGAACCCGTATCCCCTGCGAAGCCCGAATAACTTTTATTCTGCTAGAAGTGCTATATTTTTTCTATTAA
Organism: Modiolus philippinarum; assembly: GCA_002080025.1. Lineage (NCBI taxonomy): Eukaryota > Metazoa > Mollusca > Bivalvia > Mytilida > Modiolidae > Modiolus > Modiolus philippinarum. The sequence continues at coordinate 10,658 of MJUU01036912.1, read as the reverse complement.
AAGCGTTTAAAAACTGTAATTTTGCTACCACGGGGATACGGTCTCATATCCCTTGTTAAGGTAACCAATAAAATTGTAGGAATTACCTGGATATTTCACTTCAGCAGAATATAACGTTAGGTTCTGACGTTAGTACAACGTAAAGCCAACGTCAAAAGCCTGCTGGGTGGTTTTATTCATGAAATGTTATCAAAGATAATCAAAAGGGGACTACCTAAGGACTATTTTAATGAACATTGTTTAGAATGTTTTGCAGAAGATCTTGAATATATTTCTGATGGGGTATTAATGTTAAACTATGTCCCCATCGGTGGCCTTGGATGATGTAGGGTAGGAACATGAAAATCACAAATTTTAAAGGGGACCAGGCAAGGGATATCATAATCATGATCATAATTGGTTAAGACTGTTTAAGCAGTTCCAGAGATCTTTGCATTTCCCATAGGGTTCTTTGTTGAACTATATTCCCTGCTGTCGGCCATCTTAGATGAGGTATGAACTTAAAAATCACAAAATTTGAAGGGGACCACCAAAGGACTATAATACTCAAATTTAACCAAACTGTTTTTTGTCTCGCCCGCGACGAAAGTCGCGGAAGCGAGACATAGCGATCCAGAATTCCGTCGTGTCGGCGTCGTTTGCGTCGTCAACATTTATTTTAACCCCGTGGTTAAAGTTTTCTAAAAAAATTTCTTAGTTTTTCCTTATTTGGACTTAGTTTTTTGCGCAAGAAATTTATTTTAACCCCGTGGTTAAAGTTGTTTAGAAGTCAAATTAAGTTATTAAATCATATTGGAATTTCACAAAAAGTGGTCAAAAGTTAGATGATGGTCAGCAAATTACCTCAAGCTGGAAAAATAGGATTCTTCTTCTTCTAGTTTTTCTGTATTTTTTCAAAATTTGGACTTAGTTTTTTGATAAAAAAAAATCAATGTTAATTGTAAAGGGTCTGTAAATAAGTAGAATAGAGTCTTTGATTATTAATAGAATTACATTAACATTTCTGCATAAAATGCGCAGATGTGTAACAGGCTGTTGGAATTTTGATTCCGGTTCCAACTCTGGTAAATTTCCTGAAAATGTCAAAGACCAATAACTTTTGAAAATTTTCCATCCAATTACAAATTTTAACAATGTTTTAGTATCAAACATAATTCTAAACACTAAAGAATTAAATAACATGGTTCCAACTTTGGTAAATTTCCTGAAACTCTCCAAGACCAGCTATTTTTTGCTGGTCTTCTTAGCAACAATGCTTTCTTTTAATAAATTAGAATCAAACAAACATTTTTAATAAAATTGCAAAAGTTTTTGATTCCAATTTCGGTTTACATTCCTGGAACTCTCAAAGACCATTAATTTTTTTTGGAATTCTACCTAGCAACCATAACTTTTTCATTTCCTTTCAATTACAATGATCATTTGCAAAAGTCATATTTCAAAAATCTTTGATTCTTATTTTGGTAAGTTTCCTGAAACTCTCTAAGACCTTTTATTTTTGGAAACTCTTCTAGCAACCATATATTTTTCAATTCCTGACAGTTATAATGATCATTTGCATCAGTCAAATTTCCAAATTTTTTATTCTAATTTTGGTAAATTTCCTGTAACTCTCAAAGACCTGTAATTTTGGGGAATTCTATCTAGCAACCATATCTTTTTAAATTTCTTACAGTTATAATGATCATTTTCAAAACTTGAGTCAGATTGCAAAAATCTTTGATTCTCATTTTGGTAGATTTCCCGAAACTCTCAAAGACCAGTTATTTTTTGGAATTCTACCTTACAGTATAAATATTTTTTTTTTCAATAGTGACATTTCCAAAATCCAGGATTGCAGTTTCGTAAATTTCATGAAACTCTTGAAGACCAGTTATTTTTTTTTTTTTGAATTCTACTTAGCAACCATATATTTTAATGCATTTCATTGATAATAGTCATTGTACAGAAATATTTGATTCCAATTTGGGTATGAAAGTTTCAGAGACCAGTTATTTCTTGAAATTCTACCTAGCAACCACATCTAAATATAGGCCAAATTATGACAGTGTACTGAGCGGGCGAGAGACAATTAGGTTCCGTGGAACCTTTACGAATTTTTTAGTGCATTTCCCATAGGGTCCTGCTGGCGGCCGTCTTGGATGAGAAATAAACATAAACTTTACAAACTTTGGAAGGGACCACTAGAGGACTATTATGTTCAAAATTAATCAAAATTGCCCAAACAGTTCCAGAGGAGAAGATCTTGAAATGCTTTCTTAAACTATGTTCCCCGCTGGCAATCATCTTGGATGAGGTATCAACATATAAATCACAGTTTGAAAGGAACCACCAAAGGACTATTATGGACAAAAAATCAAAACTTTTTTAGTGGTTCCAGGGAAGAAGATTTTTGGATGTATTTCCAGTTGGGTCAAATGTTAAACTATGGTCCCCAGTGGCGACCATCTTGGACGAGATGCGAACCTGCCGGACTATACGTTGAAATTGTAGTCCTTGTAAAAATTGGATGTTTTTGCAATTCAAACTTGACCTCTCTTCTTAAACATTTTTTGAAATACTAGTTGAAACATATCAAAATTGTGAAAATTCCACAAAAAGTACAACAAATCCTCTATGGGTCTACAGATTTTCTTCAAAATTGCAGGACAGGTAAATCTTACTATACTGAACATTTTTGTAATCTCTATCTGCTTTCTTTTCCAATATAATTGACAAAAAGTAACAAAAAATCTGAAATTCAACAGAAAAAGGGTAATAACCCCGAAGATGGGTTTCCGATTTTCTTCAAACCTTCAGGATAGCAAGGCTGACATTCGGTTACGCCGATAAAAATGATCGTGGGAGATTTTAACGGCGGTAAAGCATTGATAAGAGATCGTGAGGGATTTCGTGACACCATCGTGAGGGTCATTTATCGAGAGAAATCTTACAAGGTCACATTTCATTTCAAAATATTTATTTATTAGGGCAGTTATTCCCTTAAATATTTATGTCTGTCAAAATGGTTTAACTTAGTTAACAGAAGTGTATCGAAATAAAAGTTTAAAAGTCTACAGTTTTTGTACATTTACAAAAGGCGTCATCGTCATCAACATTTTCAAGGATTACAAAATGTAAACAAAGGCATATTTTTTGCAAGATTGTGAAGATTTGGTAGATATTTATTTGTATGTTCATGCAGTTATCATAACTACAATATTGTGAGCAAAATTGTATCCAAAAATATATTTCCAAAGTACAAGCAAAAAAAAGAGTATTCCTAAAAAAATGAAATTTCAGATCGTGAGGGATTACGTTACACCTTTTTACGATCGTGAAGGATGATCGTAAGAGAGTACATGCCGCTTGCCAAGATTATAAAATTTGTGAATATTGAAACATATGATGAATTTTGAAACTCTGTCTGCAAATAATAATGACGTTCGAACAAGCATCTTGACGTTATATCGGAATAAAAAGCGTAACAGGCACCAGAAACTCAAACGGATGCTTCAAATAAGGGAAAATGTTTTAGAACGTTAAAACATAAAAATAATCACACCACAAATATATATAATAATATAGGTCTTTATAAGATAAGATAAGATACATTTATTCCAATCAAGGTCCCTCAAGGGACAATTACAAATATAACATTCATAATTCAGACACAACAATACAACAAAATTAATGTAACAACAAGTTAATATATATATATATATATTTATATATATGTATGCCTGTAACCCAGACGAGGGAGGTGGCATAAACACATTATCAGATTTAAAACACATTTATCAGATTTATATATATGACAAACAAAATGCAACAAAAAAGGGCTAGCAAAAAGAACTAAATTAAAAAGAAAATATAACGAAAAACACGAACGCACGAATCATTTATATGTGACTATGGTAACCTATACGATTTTATCTGCACATTAATTATTGCCGACTGCAATACAACTTGTGACTTCATCTATTCACGTAGATGCACCTGTCAATCGCCAAAATACCTCGGTCCTATTGAACATATATATATATCCTGTGACACTGCTTTGCGGACGAGGAATTAATTCGAAATGGCCACCCAGGGCCATTAATAGGTATCTTTGATCACAATGTCGATGCATTTATCATGATGGATGGTTACGTGTTTTTCCACGAGAGTTTCGGACTCCCAGTAGACAATACTTTGCGTTGTCTCGACTATAAGATCAGAAATTTACCATAATTAAAATAATTGGAAAATGTCAAAGATCCCTTTGAATAGCTCGTTCCTTAGACGGTTCTTTGGATTTCGATTCGTATACCTAAACCAATGCCTCACCCTGATGACCTGTTGATAGTACCCATAACTAGGGAATTTCAAAGTCCAGAACTGGCCCGATATCTAGTAGATACTTTGAAAATTCACCTATCGAAAGACACCGAATATTTGTCCAAAACTGGGTTTTTGCATTGGTACTCTGTTTTTTTTTTTTAATATCACATAAATTCGGTCTTTCAAATGATGCTTATTGTTTAAACTGAAAAAGAGGACAATTTATGTTTGGTTTGTAATTAAAAAGATTAGTTACTTAAAATCGGCTATTTTTTTTTAAATCCATCAAAGCAACAGCAAGGCAACCAAACCGTCAATCCAAGAGATTAGTCCAGAAGCATAGCAAAATCAGTACTACAGAGACAACAATTTTTAAAACAATTTCAATTTGCAATTGTATTACGTGGGCCTGGAAGGGGCATGTGCTTGTTAAAAGAAAGGAACAAAAAATAGTAAAGATTTAGATGAAATAGGAGTTTGTTGTTCCTGCGGTGCAAGAAAACCCAGACAGCATGAATCTAGTGCCAAACGTGCTGCTGTCTGGGGTCCTTGCACGGCAGGAAACATCACGCTAGTCAAAGTTCTACATTTTTCTCTTAAATTTTTGGGAACATGTAATAATTTTAATCTGTAATAATGTGTAAATTGTTAAATAATAAAAAAAGGATATGTTGTATAGTTATTACTAAAAAATAACTGACCCCGGTTTTGGTTTAGTGACTAACACACAGGGGATCATTGTACCACCAAGGGGGTTTGTTAACACCATGTTGTTATTAAAATGTTTTAAAATCTTTAAAAAAAAACAATTTTTAAAACAAATATATGTACAACACGTGAACCCAAACAAAAACTAAAGGTTGAGACCAGGCCGCGGGGTCATGAAATTTATACTGCTAGTCGTTCTAAGATTATGCATGATCCCAAAATCAAGAACAAATTCTATTTTACAAAAAATATTGAAACTTGCACATTAAGAATAAGACAGTTCGTGATACCGAAGCCAGGTGCACCGGTAGAGTAAGCATCTCCTGTTTGTTATAAAACACAAGCCATGTTGAACATGTCACATTCGGTAAACGTAGAAGTAACAAATCAAACTGTCAAAGGGGAAGGTCTGTGCACATCTGTAACACGGATATACCAAAGTGATCAAAAAGTTCTTGATGTCGACTATAAAATTGAAATTGGAATTTTTGTCTATATATTTCAAATTATTTTTCACCGGATAAAACAGAGTGACAGAAGAGTATGGATTAAATACACATTGAAAATATTTCAAGTCTAGGCAAAGCACAGGACACAATTGAATAAACAGTAGAATTACAATGAATTGTAATTTTGTACATGGCCATTTTTTAAATTATGCCACCTATTGATGTGCATGATTTCTCCTTACATTTTTGCACAATGTCTCCTCATATGCAGAAATGTAGTTGATCGAGAATTACCTACCATACCCTTAAAGTTCGATTAAAAATGGGGATGACACAGGGTTATTTTTGTGCACACGCGTTTGTTTATTATTTTCATGGCAATTTCTAGAAACTAATGTCTTCTTCCCATTTTAATATCAAATGTTATTTCATTTTACACTAAACTGCTTCAAAGACTCATGCTTGCATTTCTTTTAGTGTTTAAGCCTAATAAAAATAAGATATTTAGATTTAAATGTTGATTTTATGTGTTATTTTCTATCCAAGGAAGGTTTATATAATAGTTTGCCTTAAAAACAGGATTGAGACCTAAAATAAGAAATGAAGGGATATGGAGTAAATGCATATGAGACAAACCTCTACAAATACGTGTTAATATAAAGCAATGGAACAAGGTTTTTATTGTTGTTTTTCATCTTGAAATAACCATATGGCCTTAAACATTAAGCTTTGCTCATACCTCATAGCAAGTTCAAGACGGCCCCTGGCACCGCTTGAGTGGAATTCATTGCTAATTGTCGAGCAACGCTACAACCATGCTTCATGATCATTCAAGAATGCGGTGTTGTCAACAAACATAAAATTAACTGGCAAAGTGTACAATCGCTGCCATCCGTTGTCCGACAAAAGAAAAACAGAAGACATTTCACAACACTTAAACACAGGGCACTCATCGAGTCAAAAGTATGCAAACTTGGCATAATAAAATCATGAGATGTGGGCACAACAAACAGGTGGTCAGAATAATAATTTGATATTAAAAAGATAATTAAAATGTCAAAATTTAAGAAATGTTAGTGCATCCATATGAGAAATTCTCTCGAGCACAATTACACCATAACAGAAATGTATATAGAGCATACATGAATCATAAAACAAATTTCCACGAAATGCTGATAAACATTTTTTCTCAGTTAAAAGTGTGTTATACGGATCCCTTTAAGAGCTTTTCCAGTATTCTAGGTCAATCGAATTACATTTGAATTAATTCTAAATATTAAGTTTAAATCTTTTTGAGACCATAGACGAAAACGACATGAATTAAGGAATCCGAGTGAATATATTCTTTTGCTTCCCGCGGTAACAAGAATAATGCAATAATAAACATTATTATACCTCAGTATATGAACATTACTATTAAACTTTCTAAAATAAAATTACTATTTTTCACCTTTTCCAATTTTGTAACTATTTACCGGTCAATAGTTTCTCAGACTGTTGACTGGCAGTATGAATATTTTTCCCGAACTTTTTTCTTGCTTTTCTATTGGATAAAAAATCTGATGATTAATCAGAATGCTCTGACATCATTGTTTCCCAGTGACAGTGAACAGTACACACTTTGCAGCAGAATAAAATTTGTTTATGAGAAGAGATGTAATTGTTTATGTTTTAATAAGAAAACATAATTTAGAAAAAAAAATATACTAGAAATTAAGAAATATTATTCAAAGATGATTTAAAAATTGTGAATGTTGTGGTTTTTTTCTTTGTATAATAAAATGCTTATAGACTGTTCATTTGTGAATCCCATTGGATAAAAGTGAAAATGCATTGTTTCGAAGTGACAACTCTAAACTAGTTATGCAAATTACAGTGAACACTATTCACTTTGCAGCAGATAAAATTTTGTTGAAGAAAATAGATGCAATTGTGTATGTTTTAGTAAGAATACAAAATTTAGAAAACAAGGACTTGAAATGAGTTAAAAAGATGTAAATCTTGTGTTTTCGGTATAATAAAACACTTATAGACTGTTTATTCGGGAATAGCAAGTTTGTTGTCCTCTTGACCCATAACTATTGACCTCGGCTATGCCTCGGTCAATAGTCAGGGTCTCGGGGACAACAAACTTGCTATTCCCTCATAACCAGTCAATAAGTATAAACTACTGCACTTTTGACGAGAAAAAGTTAAGAGGAACGTCTGGATATGATTTGGAGGAACCTTGAAAAATGGTAAACAAGGCTCAATTTTGGTGCCTTGCTATGTTTTAAAGCATAAATTAAAAAATCGAAGAATGTCATGATACCCTCCGATGATTCCCTTGTAATGTTTTAAAATATCTTCTCAGTTTAGATGTGGAACGTTTGGCAATGGAAGCCGGAATCTTAGTATCTGACCCCCTCTTACTGCCAAATGCTCTATAGTGACGAATTAATGACAGAATGAAATGTTATCTTGCTTCATAATATGTTAATCATAGAAGGGTATGATGACATTCTAAATTTTTAAAATTTATGCTTCATTACATTGCACGGCTTTGTTTACCCATTTGTAAGGTTCCTCCAAATCATATCCGAACGTTTCTCTTAACTTTTTCTCGTCATAGCATTGGCTGTGATTTATATCGATTGGTGGCCGTGTTTTGAAAATACTTAAAAGCATCTTACCATTGTTTAATGTGCTTTTTGATATCATCGTAATGTTGCTGAATATAGTAAGTGAGAACCGAACTGTCAGTCTTGAAGGAACAATCCAAGGACAGACAACATTAGAAAAACAAAGAAACAAAGTCATAACATGAGCAAGGCACAGTAAAGAAAAATAGACATGCACATATACAAAAATGAATAGGAGAAAAAAAAACGCATTTCTTTTCTTACAATCATGGTTGAGCTTAATTCTTCACGATCATAAATTTCGTCACCTCATCCCTCACGATCATTTTTGGATAAAAATGCACAAAATCATATTTTTTGTATTTATTGTTTACCTAGTACAAAAAGCGAACCCATCATTAGTCAAATCAAATCAAAAAGCTTATTTAGAGTCGGCATGTCATAACAATAATAATAATAATATTCTTTATTCAAAAGCAATACAGCTTAATACCATAATATTTAAACGCATCAGTGAACATACAGTAGTATATATATATATATATATAGTAATAAATATGTAACAGCAGAGCAAGATAATTCTCTGTAATACCACAATTTAATTATTATTACGAATTACGTATCTTTCCAGATAAAAATAAATATTTACCAAGATTGTTCAATTCTTTTATATTGTGCACAGACAATAGTTGGATAAGTTTAAAACATGACGGTCTTTGCCAATAATATTTCTTGATATACTTTATTCTTAAATTTTTATATTTTTCACACTCTAAAATAAAATGATATTCATCCTCAACTGAATTTGTGTTACACATAAAACACACTCTTTCATTTCTATCTATATTATAAAATCTTCCAGTTTCTATATTAAGATTGTGTGCTGATATCCGAAATTTACAAATATATGGTTTAAAAACATAATTAACTGGTCGATCAAGATAAAACTGTAAACAATAACCGTCATAAATATATCTATACAAATGACATTTTGGAGATTCATTAAAAAATGTACTCATATGTGTCAAAAATTCATCTTTTATCCTTTGTCTAAATTCACACATAAACAAATCTATATTATCAACATGCTGATTAAACCAAACATTTTGGAAACCATATTTAAATAAAACATCACGAACTCGACATGCCCAGTTTAATTTATTATTAGGCTTATATACTGAACCTTCAGTAGTATAACGCGTCACCCTAGACCACTTTTGGCGAGGAGCCCCATAGTGCATTCTTTGTAAAATATTTTCATTTTCCCTCAATTTTTCGTAAAATATGCAAATTAGTTTAGGAGGGAATTTTTGTGCTAATAAAGAGGGCGCTGCAATCGTTATTGACGAGGTGCTTATGTACTTTAATGTCATAGGCCTCGCTTTTGGCTTTGACCTCACTAGTCCATAGTGTTGTCACTGGTTTTTTCAAGGGTCTCGTCTTTATCCCAGCTTTGACCTCGCTTTTACCCTAACCCTAATCTATTTTTTACTACACCTTTACCATTGTCTTCAGTGACTGAACCTTTTTGTTATAGTATTGACCTTTGACCTTTGGCCTCGTCCTGAGTGCTTCGCCTTTGGCTTTGACTTCACTAGTCCATAGTGTTGTCATTGGCCTCACCCTGCCTCTATCCAAGGTACTTTCTTAGGTCTCGCCTTTTACTTTGTCTTCTACTTTGGTCTCGCCCTACAACTATCCAAGGTACTTTCCTAGGTCTCGCCTTCTACTTTAGCTTCTACTTTGGTTTTACCTACTGGTCTCGTCTTTATTCTAATCCTAACCCTAACCATGCTCTAGCCCTAACTTTTATGTTGTTAGATCAGTAATGTTATATTTGTTTCGACCCTAACCATTCTTTTTGCAGTTTTTTCTATACCTCCATAGTTACTTTCTATTTTTCCATTTGATTGGAATTATCTCCCTTTTATCTCTAACCTAAGTTGCTATGACATCTTTTTTTTTCTATGTTTGTTAATTTTTGTTGTTGATGTTTTTATCTCTCTTTTATGTCACTCTAACCTAAGTTGCTATGGCAACTTTTATTTT
>MJUU01036911.1:435769-471434 GCA_002080025.1 Modiolus philippinarum | reverse complement strand
AAAAACGATTTTTGAAAACCTACGACTTTATCCCATAGTTAACTACTCGAACAGCTGACACCAAGTTCAATTCTAATTTGCTCACAACTTTGACAACCTTGCAGCCTCTTTCGAAGATGACTATCCATTAATCAATTTGACTTATTTTGGTTTTGACTGGACAATCATTTTAAAACTCTTTGAATGGAATGCCACAGGATCCAATGGAACTTTTGTCATCTTGTCAAATGATATAGCATGTGCCTTCCTTTTTTTTGGACGCTTCGGGGACTTGTCAGCTACAATTTTGATCCAAATACTAGACAATTTTCTCTTCTAAGTGGAACAGTAGTTTCTGATTAAATTCCTTGAGCGTGTATTTAAGATGGTCAAATATTAAACTAGAAGTAGTGTGGCCCCTTGGGCCACAAATGAATACCCCGCTTTCCAAGTGTAATACATGTTTTAAACAGTTGTTCAGACTGAAATTGAAATCCTTCCCACTTATAGTAAAACTTTAACATATTAGAAAACAGAAAGTGATATTATGATAGACCTGAAAATGGCTTACACATTACAACTCATCATAATCAAGCTTCAGACCAAATATGAAATCAATCCAACTGATAGATGTTGACAAAACTTTCTTTAGCTGTGACGAAAATTTCTCCTTTATAGGTAGTCCTAGTTTGACAACAAAGAATCGACAAACAGGAAGTTGTTATACAGAAAACCTAAAAATGGCCTGCACATTATAACTCATCATAATCAAGCTTCAGACCAAATATGAAATCAACTCAACCTATATAAGATGACAAAACTTTGACAAGAATTTCTCCTTCATGGTTAGATATAGTTAAACATCAAAGAATCATTAAACAGGAAGTGCTTGTACAACAAACCTGGAAATGGCTTACACCTTGCAATTCAGTATTATAAAGCTCCCAACCAAATTTAAAATGATTCCCACCAATAGATGCCAAGAAAACTGTCACGAAAAATTTAAATCAACCATAGTGGGTTATAGTAAAACTGCAACATATCGTAAAACAGGAAGTGGTAATACGGCAGACCTCAAAATTATGTGTAAGGCAAAATAGTATCCTGTAAAATAAGCTCCAAATGGAACAAATGTTATTGATATATCTATGAGATTTATTCCGTCTGGAGATTATTTCACCAGATGAGCAGTAAATACTTTCCAACTGGAGATTATTTCATCAGGTGAGTAGTAAATACTTTGTACCTAGAGATTATTTCACCAGGTGAGCTATGAAATATGTTCCTATGGAACTTAATGGTGGATACTATGAACCGTTACACTTACACGTTCCAACTCATTATTAAAAAGCTGCAAACCAAATTTGAAATAATTCCCACTCATAAAAGCTAAGTAAACTGTGAAGAATTTTTTCATCCATAGTGGGTTATAGTAAACACATCGGCAAACAGGAAGTAGTATCACGGCAGACCTGAAAATAGCTTACACGTTACAACTCATTATAATCCAACTTCAGACCAAATATGAAATCATTCCAACATATAATCACTGAGAAAACTGTGACCAAAAATGTGTGACGGACGGACAGACGGACACCCCCATCACTATATACCCGCCGTTTTTTCAAAGCAGGGGTATAATAATGCTCCCCTCTGGCAACTTTCTTGGTCAAGTGCTGACATGTCCGATTCCCCTTTCGAAAGGGAACTATTAAAGAATCAAAATGATAGTGAATAAACATGATTCAAAATGGCCGAATATCACATAACCCGACTAAAAACGAGAGGCTCTCAAGAGCCTGTATCGCTCATCCGTTCCTTGATTAACCTAATCATTTTATGTTAACGAGCCCATAGTTAAACTATAGTTCCAATATGTCCAAGTAGTTCAAGGGGAGAAGACCTCTGCCAGTGTTTCCCATAGGGTCCAATGTTAAATTATGTACCCTGCTAGCAGCCATCTTGGATAAAGTGTGAACCTAAGGAAACATTTTTCTTTGCAGGGGGCACATAAAGATTTTTTTAACCAAGTTTAATTCCAATTGGCATAGTAGTTTCAGAGAAGACAATCTTTGAACTTGTTTTCCCATAGGGATCCCGCTGGTGGCCATGTTGGATATAGCGCCAACCAGAAGAACACCTTTTTTGCAGGGGACCATCCAAGGACTATTGCGACAAATTTGGTTCCAATTGGCTGCGTAGTTTCAGAGAAGAAGATCTTTGAACGTGTTTTCCCATAGGGTCCAATGTTAAAACTGTGTTTCACCGCTGGCGGCCATCTTGGATATAGTGCAGACCTGAAAAACACCTTTTTGCAGGGTACCACCCAAGGACTATTGTGGCCAAGTTTGGATCTAACTTGCTCATCAGTTTCAGAAGAGAAGACCTTTGAATGTGTTTTCCCATAGGGTCATATGTTAAAACTAAGTTCCCGCTGGCGGCCATGTTGAATATAGCATGAACATGAAAAAATACCTTTTTGCACGGGATTACCCAAGTATCATGGTGGTCAATCTGGATTCCAATTGGCTCAATATTTTCAGAGATCTTTGAATGTGTTTTCCCATAGGGTCCAATGTTAATACTATGTTTCCCGCTGGTGGCCATGTTGGATATACCGCGAATCTGAAAAACACCATTTTTGTAAGGGACCACGCACGGACTACTGTCGCCAAGTTTGGTTCTAACTGACCGAGTAGTTTCAGAGGAGAAGACCTGAATGAAACGTTTACGCCGGACAGACGTTCGACGGGCGCACGGTGTTAAAAGTTCACTCTGGCATCAGCCAGGTGAGCTAAAAAATCTAGAATCGAAAAAACTGTGTCTGTCTCGCCTGACAAAATGCTCTTGTGCATGCAAATGCTAATGACCAAAATTATGTTTTTCTAATGGGTTCATATGTTAAGCTCTGTTCTCCACTGGCACCCATGTTTTTTGTCAGATCCAGTTGAAATGTAATCTTTGTACAGGACCTTGCATACATCATTACAATACAGTTTATTTAAATTTGCTTCAATTTTTTAAAGAGCAGATGATGGAAAGGTCTAACGTAAAACTATGTTCAGGGCCGACAGTCATTACTTTTGTCTGATCTGACAGAACATCAGAGAAATGAGCAATTTTGTGAAGGGTCTTCCATACATTATTTAAAGATGTATGATTAAATTTCCTTAATAGTTTCATAGCAGATGTTGAAAATGATTATTTTCATATAGTGTTCTATGTTAATCTCTGCTCTGTGCTGACAGTTGTTTTTTTATCGGATCAGAACTTAATAAGAAATCTTCTCAAACATCATTCCTGTAAAGTTTGGTTACATTTACTTCAGCTGTTAAATAGGATTTTCCCCTGGGTACAATGTTAAACATAATTTCCGCTCTGGTAGCCATGTTTTTGTCGGCTAGAAATGATTGAGAAATCTGTGCAAACAACTTTCCATACATCATTCTTGCAAAGTTCGGTTGCACTTGCTTTATCAGTTTCATCGGAGAAGTTCATAACACGATTTTTCGAATAGGATCCGATGTTAAACCTAAGTTCCGCGCTGGCGGCCATATTTTTGGTCGGATTCGAACGAAATGAGCAATCTTTTTAAATAACCTTCCATACATCATCCTCGTTAGTTTGAATGAATTTGTTTCAGCGCTTTCAGAAGAGGTAACTAGAGGCTCAGAGATTGAGCCTGTATCGCTCACCTGATAAAATACTGCTATGCCATGCCTGCCCAAAAAAAATAAAGGGCTACGACGAGCGCAGCATTATACGACCGCAGCATGACGAACACTGAAAAAAAATTTGAACAAGTGCAATTCAAATTGAATAAGGACACAGTAAAAAGCTTGATACAGTAATTGAATGGACACAATAAAGAGCTTGACCCATAGCTCGGAAAAGAAACTAGAGGCTCAGAGACTGAGCCTGTATCGCTCACCTGACAAAATGCTTCTATGCCATGCATGACCAAAATTATGTTTATTACCAATGGGGTCTAATATTTAGGCAAGTTCTCCATTAGCACCCGTGTTTTGTCTTATCCTATTGGAATGAGTAATTTTTGCAAAGGACCTTCTATACATTTAGTTAAATTTGCTTGAATAGTTTCAGAGAAGATGATGAAAAGGATCCATTGTTAAACTATGTTCTGCAGTGGAGGCCATGTTTTTTACCGGATCAAAATGAAATGAGTATTTTTGTAACGTACTTTCCGTACATCATTCCTCTAAAACTTGGTTGAATTTGTTTCAGAGGTTTCATAGGTGAAGATAAATATGTGATTTTCCCATCGAGTCCAATGAAAACTATGTTCCATGCTGGCGGTCATGTTTTCTATCGGATTGTAATGAAATGAGCAATCTTTGTACAGGACTTTCCATACATCACTCATGTAAAGTTTGGTTGAATTTGCTACAGTGGTTTCAGAGAAGAAGATGAAAATGTGATTTTTCCAGTAGGGTCCAATGTTAAACCTAAGTTCCGCGCTGGCGGCAATGTTTTTTATCTCATCAGAACAAAATGAGCATTCTTTGTCAAAGACCTTGAGAACATCATTCCTGTAAAGTTTGGTTGAATTTGCTTAAGCTGTTTCAGAGAAGATGAAAATGTGATTTTTCCCATAGGGTCCAATGTTAAACCTAAGTTCCGCACTGGTGGCCATGTTTTTTTTATCGGATCGGAACGAAATGAGCAATCTTTGTAAAGGACCTCTAGTACATCATTTCTGTAAAGTTTGGTTGAATTTGCTTCAGTGGTTTCAGGGGAGAAGATGAAAATTTGATTTTCCCATAGGGTCCAATGTTAAACTAAGCTCTGCTCTGGTGGCCATGTTTTTTTTCGGATCGGAACGAAATGAGCAATCTTTGTAAAGGACCTTTAGTACATCATTCCTGTAAAGTTTGGTTGAATTTGCTTCAGTGGTTTCAGAGGAGAAGATGAAAATATGAAAAGTTAACAGACGACGGACGGACGGACGACGGACGCAAAGTGATGGCAATAGCTCACACTGACCCTTCGGGTCAGGTGAGCTAAAAAATTGTCAAAAATCTGATGGTTCATCTCTTTGTTTATTTTCAAAAGGAATCCATTGCAAAAAACTGCATCAAAATCGGACTAAAAATAAATAAAATAAAATTTTGGAAAATCGCCCCTATTGGGCACATTTATCTCCTGAACGGAACATGCCAGATAAAATCCATCGACATACTACTGATGGGAATTTAATTAGAAACACACCGAAAGAAACCCCATCAAAATCCAATCAGTAATAATTATTCTATGGCCAAATATGTAAAAACACCCAAGTTTGCCCCTCTCAGCCTTTTTTTTAAAAGGGAGGGGCCAACATGTTCAAAACCCACCCAGCCTTCCTTTTGTGCCAAGGAGCACTGTGATAAAATTTCATAAGGATTGGTCAACAGGAACTTAAGCTATTGACCAAAAACAAAAGTGGTTATTACAGATGACGACGCCAGACGACGACGACGACAGCACCATACCATTATACAACCTCAAATTTTTGGCAGTCGTATAAAAATATCAAATCATTACTACATACACAAGCTGAGAAATCCTTGACGAAATAGCGTATGTTCTGGACGTATGGACGGACAGACGGACAAGGGTAAAACAGTATACCCCTCTCCTACGAAGCGGGGATATGTTTTTTTTTACCAATGGGGTCCAATGTTTTGCTATGTTCCACATTGGCACCCATGTTTTTTTAGCTATTGAAATGAGTAAACTTTGCAAAGGACCAGTTAAATTTGCTTCAATACTTTCAGAGAACATAATGAAAAGTATGATTTTCCCATTGGCTCCACTGTTAAACTATGTTCCAAACTGGCTCCAATGTTTTTAAACCGATCGAAATGAAATGAGCGATTATTGTAAAGAACCTTCCGTACATCATTCCTGTAAAGTTGGAGATAATTTGATTCAATGGTTTCAGAGGAGATGAAAATCTGAAGTTCCAATTGGGTCCAATTTCAAACTATCAAAACAAAATGAACAATCTTTGTAAAGGACCTTTAGTACATCATTTTTGTGAAGTTTGGTTGATTTTGATTCAGTGGTTTCAGAAAAGAAAATGAAAATATGATTTTCCGCATAGGGTCACTTGTTAAACCCAAGGCCATGTTTTTCATCGGATTAGTTTGAAATGAGCACTCTTTGTAAAGAACCTTCATTACATCCTTTGTAAAGTTTAGCTGAAATTTGCTTTGATGGTTTCAGATGAAAATGTGTGTTTCCCAGATTCTAATGTTCATTGTTGGCGGCCATTTTTTTCATCGGATCTCAACTAAATGAGCAATCTTTGGAAAGGAAATTTAGTACATCATTCCTGTAAAGTTTGGTTTAATTTGCCTCCCGGGTTTCAGAGAAGAAAATGAAAATGTGATTTTCCTCATAGCCATAGGGTCCAATGTTGAACCCAAGTTCCACGCTGGCGGCCTTGTTTTTCGTCGGATCAGAGTGAAATGAGCAATCTTTGTTAAGGACCTTCAGTACATCATTCCTGTATGTAAAGTTTGGTTGAATTTGCTTCAGCCATTTCATAGAAGATGAAAATATGATTTTCCCATAGGGTGCAATGTTAAACCTAAGCTCTGCTCTGGTGGCCATGCCCGGCACCTGAATAGGTTTTCAGGGGCTTTGGCTACAGAGCTGCCGGGCGCGTCCCCAGGCGGTGGATAGGGGAATGCCCGGTCTTTGCGGGGTAGTCAGGTCATAATACGGAAAGCCTGACCGCGAACCATTGTAGCCAAACTGTGTGGAGAAACGCCACACTCCATGCAGTATAAAGACCCCTTCTATATTTCTCTAAAGAGAGCAGACGCACTGGGTGTCGTATAGAAGGCTAAATTTCCTGCCCCTACCCATTTCTCCCCTTTTCCCGTGGCAATCAAAAGTCGTTGCCCCGGTTTTCCCTTCCACCTTTATTTCTTTCTTCTTTTACTTACAATTTGTTTTGAATTGATTAACTTGTTCTCGTCCTGATATAGCTGAAATATTGCTCATTGGACGTTAAACTCTAACTAATCAATCAATCAATCTGGTGGCCATGTTTTTTATTGGATCAATAAGAAATGATCAATCTTTGTAAAGGACCTTCCATATATCATTCCTGTAAATTTAGTTTGGTTGAATTTGCTTCAAAGGAGAAAATGAAAAAACGAAAAGGCAACACGACGGACGACAATAGCTCACACTGACCCCTTTGGTCAGGTGGGCTCAAAACGTAATTTTCCCCATTGGTTCCAATGGTTTAACTCAAGTTCCACACTGGTGGCCATGTTTTTTGTCGGGTCAGAATGAATTGAGCAGTCTTTGTAAAGGACCCTCCATATATCATTCCTGTAAATATTTTGCTTGAATTTCCTTCAGTGGATTCAGAAAAGAACATTAAAATGTGAAAAAATAACAGACGACGGATGCAAGTAATGGCAACAGCTCACACTGATAATCACTTGTGTGACGAGTAACAATGTGAAAAAGTTTGGTTTTGATCTGATGGAGTATCCTGAAACCCAAATTTTCTTGCAGATATATTCAATCTTCACCAACTGTTACCTTGACCCAAAATTTAATAGGTTTATGTCTTGTGTAAAAAGCAAGCATGTAACCAAGGTTGGTTTTGATCAGATGGAGAATATTCAAGTTACTAATCGTAAGATTGTGGTCTATATCGTAAGTAAGCATGTAACCAAGTTTTGTTTTGATTCAATAAAGAATACTCAATTGATTGTCTGGAAGCAGGAATTTTCTTGAAATTTTAGTTCACTTTAGCAACAATGACCTCAATCCTCAAGGGTAACAATCCTGAAACAAGAGCTGTAGCCGAATGGCAGCCAAATATACCCCCCGCTCATTGAACCCTGAATCAATATGGTAAGTGCAAAATTAAGTTGGTGTGGACACAATACAGGTGTGGACACAGTACAAGTGTGGACACAATACAAGTATGGACACAATGATATAATCTTCAAGAAAGAACTTTTCACAAGGGTTCTAATGAAAACACTCTGTCTAAATCAGACAAATATAAAATTCACTTATTTTTCAGCCTATTTGACATTTTACACATCCACATATAGTGTTCTTCCTTGATGTAAAGATTCATCAAAATCCTTCAAGTGGATTAAGAGGAGTTATGTGTACTAGGTAACCCATACATAGGGTATCAATGAAAAGTCAAAGTCCAATTATCTCCCCTTCCTGGTTACTGACAATAATTATAGTCCATCATGCACATCTCCATATAGTGTTCTTACTTTGTGTAAAGTATCATTAAATTCCTTCAAGTGGTTTAAGAGGAGTTGTGCTTACGAGGTAACCCATACATGGGGAATCAACGAAAAGACAAAGTCGGATTATCTCCCCTTCCTGGTTTCAGACAATAATTAAATTCCTTCATGCACATCTCCATATAGTGTCCTTCCTTTGTGTAACGTTTCATCAAAATCCTTCTTGTGGTTTAAGAGGAGTTGCACTTAAGAGGTAACCCATACATAGGGAATCTATGAAAAGTCAAAGTCCAATTATCTCCCTTTCCTGGTTTAGGACAATACTTAAATTCCTTCATGCACATCTCCATATAGTGTTCTTACTTTGTGTAAAGTTTCATTAAATTCCTTCAAGTGGTTTACGAGGAGTTGCGCTTACGAGGTACCCCATACATGGGGAATCAATGAAAAGTCAAAGTCCAATTATCTCCCCTTCCTGGTTTTGGACAAAAATTATATTCCTTCATGCACATCTCCATATAGTGTCCTTCCTTTGTGTAAAGTTTCATCAAAATCCTTCAAGTGGTTTAAGAGGAGTTGCGCTTATGAGAAGTGTGGACAGACGGACGGACAGACAGACAGACAGGGCGATTCCTATATACCCCCCCAAACTTTTTTTGCGGGGGGTATAATCAATGCAACGAGTTCCGTCTTGTGTGACTAGTAAGCATGTGACCAGGTTTGGTTTTAATCTGATGCAGGATACTTAAGTTATATTTGGAACCAAAGAGATGGACGTACTTCAGGATTAGGGTAAATCTTGATGCCTCTGGCCCCCTAGAGGGGAGGGGCATAAAATTGCATGGTGCAATTCTACAAACTATACTGAAGCATTACTGCAATATTTGTTGAAAAGTGCCATGCGGTCAAAGAGGATTTGCAGATAATTCAGGCATACCCAAGTCTAATCATTTTGGAGCTATACAGATAAACAGACAGATACAAGACAACAAATAGTGACTGTCATGTGTCAAACTTGATCTAGTGTAGGGCAACACAAAAATCAAAGTCGAATTATCTTCCCTTTGTGCTCCTTCATGCACATCTCTATATAATGTCCAACCTTTGTCAAGTTTTCATCAAAGCCTTCATGTTACTGAAGAGAAGTTGCACTAAGGAGGTTATCCTTACAGAAGGAATCAATGTTATGTCCAAGTCCGATCATCTCCTCTTCATGGTGTTGGACAATAATTATATTCCTTCATGCATTTCTCCATACAGTGTCCTTCTTTTGTGTCAAGTTTCATGGAATTACTTTTAATTAGTGGTTTAAGAGTTGTGCTTAAGAAATAATTCTTCCTGAATAATCCATGAAGACAGTTACTGTGTAAGAGCTATTGTTCCTATGTTTCAATTTTCATGTTCTCTAAAACCGTGAAATAAAGTTCCGACAAAATGCATTTAACCTCTAGAGCTTTAATGTATAGAATTCAAAACCACAAGTTTAAGTACCAACAAAATAGTTATATTCATGAAAACCACAAAAACTGGTGTCCACAAATAAAAGCACTTCCACAGTATATTGTCTCCCCTTCATGGTGTTTAAACAATATTCATATTCCTGCACATCTCCATAGTGTGCTTCATTTGTATTATCATCAAAATCTTGCAGGCAGTTTCAAAGGAGTTGTGTGTACAAGAAGGAATCAAAGAAAAGTTGGTCAAATTATCCCCATTTCCTTGTTTTAGACAAAATATAAATTTCTTCATGCACATCTTTATACAGTGCCCTGCCTTTGTATGAAGATTGACAAAATCCTAAACGTGTTTAAAGAGGAGTTGCACTTACAAGAAGTGTGGACAGATAGAAATCTTTCAAGTGGTTTAAGGGGGAGTTAATTGGTCTCTTAATTCATACATGTTACACATCTGTCTCGCATCATTTCACAACTCATTATCAATTGTGCCTGTAGTATTCATTGTTATTTTTGTCAACTGTCAAACTAAACATAAAGGTTATGTTCAACACACTGTTTATAGTGTAGCTATGGAATTTTATGTGTGAATATGATTGGACAGACCTTGCAATGTTTCTTCCAAACAAGACAGTTTTTACCGGATACAGAGTTTGTCAATGACCTTACAAACACCAACTATGACTTCACATAGACTTTTAATGGCAGTGTGACAGTTACATTTGCTGCATACCTCGCCACTACATGTGGCAGGGGTATAAAAACACTTAAATTTCCAGAAATAAATCAAAGACCACCTTTTTTAAAACCATACTAGTTTCAATTAGAAGAATCATTTTCACTCATTTGATTTCAAAAATATTAAATCTAATTTTGGTATATCTCCTGAAATTTTCAAAGACCACTTTTTTAAAATTCTACTTGGAAATCATAGCTTGGATTTGTTTGAGTAAAAAAAATCCTGGAATTGGATTCAAAATATCTTTTATTCCCACTTCTGCAAATTTCCTGGAAATCTAAAGGATCAGTTATATTTTGGAATTCTTCTTTACAAACTCTATCCCTGAATTTGTTATAGTAAAAATAAAAACCATAGATATTTTGATTTCAAAAATGTTACGAAAAATTTCAAACAAAAATTCACCTAGGCTGTACAACCACCTTTTTTTCAGGGACAAACAGGGAATGCTTGGATCACCATCGTTTCTGAAAATCATAACACTAGATTTAACAGTTGAGATGATCCCCTTCTCAAACAGGTCAAATTTTGATTGTTGGATTGTTGCCATTTCTATTCTTTTTTTCCAATTGAAATGATTCCTTTTTCATATAGGTTTTCTGTAGTTGTTGTCACACATCCAATTGTTCCATCTTTGTCTTGCCTTCCCTATTGAAGCTAAAAGCATTAATAAACCAAATATAAAATGATGTTTTTATTACAAATTTTACTTGCTGAAAAAATGTAAAATTAACTTCAGGCCAAACTATCAATGAAATAATATACAAAATTCTTGCCCCTCAAACACAATTTACCTTGAGAAAGGGATTGTTAAGAAATAATCATGTGAAATGAAACTAAAAATATAATCGTATAGAGAAATTTCCAGTGAATACATTCAAATGTCTTTATTTCTGTTTCATATTTTTGAAATTTATCTGAAATAAGAAGATATTTCACAGATAAATAAATATTTTTGAAGTTTGAAAAAACAAGAATCTTACATAGGTAATGTACAGTACTAAGTATAAAATGATCAAGTTGATAAGAATGGCCTAAGTACTTGTCTTTGACAGCAATCCTGGTTTCAAAGATGACATGTATATACAATAAAAAGATGATAAAAAGAACAAATTTGTTCCTTTCATAAAACATGAATTTTCATATGCTACAGTTTACAAAACAACACAAAGTTATTGACTACCGATCAGAACCGCTCTTTGAATGACTTCTACTCCGAGACCTAGACCTTGAAGGTGATCTTTCCTGTGCACCATTCAAATTCTCCTTAGGTGATCTA
This sequence comes from Modiolus philippinarum, assembly GCA_002080025.1. NCBI lineage: Eukaryota > Metazoa > Mollusca > Bivalvia > Mytilida > Modiolidae > Modiolus > Modiolus philippinarum. The sequence continues at coordinate 459,743 of MJUU01036911.1, read as the reverse complement.
CTTCTTGAACGACTGTGTGATTTAGACCTGCTTTTACTTTTGGATCGTGATTTGCTGCGAGATTCACTCTTTCTTGAACTCCTCCTCCTTTTGTTATCACGGCTATTTTCTCTGCTTCTAGACCTTGACCTTCTCCTGTCACCACTTCTTGATCGACTGCGAGACCGTCTCCTTCTGTCACGGGATCTGGAGCGTGATCTGAAAAAATATTTCCAGTAGTCATGTTAAATGAACAGTATTATATTTTAACTTGAAATAATAGTAATTAGTTATTAAAAACTTACTAAAATGGTAAATAGGAAAATTGAGCATTTGATGTCAAAACTTACAAACAAGAGGCTCTCAAGAGCCTGTATCGCTCACCTGGACCATGGCCAATACATAACTTCAAATCAACTTATATGTTAAAGGGTCTCTAACTAAACATTTATATTATATGATCCAACTTTAATTAAACTATTTTCCCTATTGCATGCCATCTTGGATAAGGGATGGATCTGCAGGACACAATTTTAAAGAAAATTAAGTATTGTGCCAAAGTTTATTTCCATCTGGCCAAATGGTTTTAAAGAAGAAAATCTTTGAATATACTCCTATATTAAACTTTGTTTCCCATCGGTAGCCAATTTGCATAAGGTGCAGACTTGAAGGACATCTGTTTTGAAGGGGACCATCTAAGATACATTAATGTGACTAGCCAAGTTGTTTCAGATAAAAAATTCTTTGTATGCTCTTTCCATACAGTCGAGTAATAAATTAAGTTCCCTGCAGATGGCCATGTTGGATGACATTTAGGCATAAAAGTCACAATACACATATATATTATAGTCAGCACCTCAAAAGCATCATAAATGCCAAGTTCCGTTCAAATCCATTCATGTTAATTTCATTTCAGGTTAATTTCATCAACTGCTCACTAAAGGCTTAATTTCATCAACTGCTCACTAAAGGCTTTATTTACAAATATTTTTAAATTAAGCAGTCTATGAAGCTGATAATCTACTTCAACATACATGTCAACAGAATTCATAGTGATTCACCACTAACCTCCCAGTAACATACACAATATGTTTATATAGGCAAATCATTATAACATCAAATAAGGTAAAGATTAAGAAAGTATTTTTGCAAAAAATTGCAGAAATTTGCACAAAAACACTGTTTTTGCTCTAAATTATGGAAGAAATAATTTTTTAATGAAGTGATAGTAGGGAATTTCTCTAAAGCTTAAAAGAAAAAAGTTAACTAAAGAAGATTTGAACATAGAATTTAAAGGGAAATAACCCACAACCATATGGCATTGGAAAAAAAAAAAAAAAAGTGAAAAACGGCCAATAAATCATACACGGGCCTTTGGATTTTCTTCAAAATTTCAGAGTATGTAGATCTTGATATGCTGAACATTTTTTTAATTTACACTTCACCTCTATCTGTTACAGTTTTTGAAATAAAAAATAAAAAATGCACAAATTTTGAAAAATTTACGGAAAAAGGGCTATAACTCTCAGACGGGTTTTCCAATTTTCTTCAAAATTGCAGAGCAGATAGATCTCGGCATTTCTGAACAATTTTACCCCATGTCAGATTTTTGATATCTGCATCGGTTTTTGAGTTATTGCCTAAAAACTGCAATTTACCCCTAGGTTCTATTTTTAGCACCAGCGGCCATATTTTTCATCGGATCATAATAAAATGAGGATAGTTTGTACAGGACATGTCATAGATGATTACTATAAAGTTTCATTCCAATCCCTCCATTAGTTTCAGAGGAGAAGATTTTTGAAAGTGAGCTAACGACGGACGGACAGACGGACGACGGACGCAAAGTGATGGCAAAAGCTCACCCTGGCATAGCCAGGTGAGCTAAAAATGTAGCACAATGAATTACAAAAATTCTGCTGATTTTTGATCAATTGACCTTTTATGAAAAAGTAAGTATCTTCACGAGAACTGATCTGATCACATGCATTTTATGTAGAATCAGACAATTTGACCCCACAAGTTCATAAATGGCAATAAACAAATCTGTTACAGAGATGACAATTAGATTAAAGATGATGACATCTTTATAATTATATGTTGACATTTCATTTCATATTTTATTACCTGTAAGGTGAATCAAGTAAAATTCTAAATGCATGGTCTTGTAGAATGTCAGATTTTTCTATTTTAAAATGAACTAAATTTCAAGCTTTCAGACATTCCAAGAGTTCGAAATTTAGTCCAGGAAAAAAAATGGAAAATTTCAGTCATGACTGACAATATAGTGATTAAAATATTCAATCTGTTGATTGAACAAGTCTGCAAAATATGGATAATAACTTATTGAATCTTGAAACACCAAAACTTCAACTGATATTTATAAGTGCGTCTTGCATAGTTTCATTTTTATTTTTTTCTGAACTGCCACACACTGTAAACCAACATTTTTACAAATACTTTATTTCGTGTTTATTCCCTTCTGATGAACTTCTCACCAGCTAATATTCATAATTTTCTATTTCTTTTAGTGCAGCTATAGAAGGATAAGAAAAATTCACAACTATTTATTTGCGCAAGCAAAGGTCGGGAAAATAAATTGCTTGTGAAAAGTAGTTGGTTTACAGTATATTTTAAGTTAACCACACACTGAACCTACCTTCTTCTGCGTCTAGGAGAGGGGGATCTGTATCTACCTCCACCACCACCGCCACCACCACTCCTACCACCAGGTCTACGGAAACCATAGTAACGGTCGTCAGGACAATCTCTAGCCCAGTGTCCACTTCTGTGACATCTGTAACACTCATCATACCCTTGCTACAAATATAAAACATACATTATTATATTTATAGGAGATGCCATTTTTCTTATGGATACCCTATCAATCGCTATTGCAACGTCCAATTTCATTGGTCAACGTCACGAACAACAACAAAGTTATTTTCTCGATAAACGCTTCTTGCCCACTAATACGCTCCGAGGAAAATAGTGCAATACATGGTGACGTCAAATTCAGTTAAAACATTGTTTTAGTTTCTAAGGATTGGAATTATAAGAAATAAAAGTAATTTTGGAGGAGTTTATGGATGTGTAAACGCTGCCTTTCACTCACAAACTTTACATAAAGTCCTTCAGACTTTAGTTTGTGAGTGAGTCGGCCGCGTTTACACATCGTTAAACTCCTCCAAAATGACTTTTATTCCTATAATACTTTCAAATTTTGGCATTTCATTTTTTGTTATTTCTAAATATTATTTTACCATACTTTCAAGTGCTACTTTTCACTACTTCATAATCCAAATTTTTCTTGCTATTGACTCAACAAGTTGTTTATATGTTGAGATTGTCTATTTGTCAAGCAACAGATGACAGTGGTTATAAAACACTTTACCATTTAATTTAATGTTTATTGACGATCCTGCATCCATGAGTAATAAGAAGCTTGGATTTACCATTGTTTCGTATCTAGCAATGAAAGGGTCATTTTAAAATGAGGTATGAATTTCAGAACAAAAGTCATTGAAAGACTGATGATAACTTCCAAGATGAAACAAGTGCAGACCCTAAAAGATGTGTCTTCTGTCCCTCTTTGACCGCTAAAATTGATGTGAAAAATCAAACTGACCTTATTATAACAACTAAACATGTTCACTAAACTGCAAGCCTATCACTAATAGATACTTAAAAACCAGAAATGTTCAATACAATGTAAACATAAGGGCTGTTCCAGAAAAACATACATGGGAAGGGGGGATGGCACTTGAAAATTGTCATGACCACCCATAGATGCAAAATAGGATTTTTATATTTACTTATGAATTCTGACTCCAATTTGTAACGACCACCCATAGCAGCAATTTGAAAGTGCCTTCCCCTCGTCTCAATTATGTTTTGCTGGAACAGCCCTAAGGTCAAGGACAAAAGCCATGTAACAGGCAGTCATGTACTACACAAGACTAATCCAAATTCAACACATGAGTAGCATACCTACCATCAATAGATAACAAACAAGAGGATCTCAAGAGCCTGTATCGCTCACCTGGCCCTTGATTAACATAGACATTTTATGTTAAAGAGCCCTTATATATAATTAAACTATAAATCCAATATCCCTAATTAGTTAAAGGAGAGAAGACCTCTGTTAGTTTAACATTGGACCCCATGGGAAACACTAAGTTCCCTGCTGGCTGCCATATTGGATATTACGCTGACCTGAAAAACACCTTTTTGCAAGGGACCACTCAATAACTACTGCGGCCAAGTTTTGTTCCAATTGGCTCAGTACATTCAGAGGAGAAGATCTTTGAATGTGTTTTCCCATTGGGTCCAATGATGAAACTATGTTCCCCACTGGATATAGTGCGATCCTGAAAAACACCTTTTTTGCAAGGGACCACCTAAGGACTATTGTGGCCAAGTATGATTCCATTTGGCTCAGTAGTTTCAGAGAAGAAGATCTTTGAAAGTGTTTTCCCATAGGGCCCAATGTTAAAACTATGTTTCCCCCTGGCGGCCATCTTGAATATCGCGCTGACCTGAAAAACACATTTTTTGCAAAGGACCACCTAAGGACTATTGTGGCCAAGTTTGGTTCTAATTTGCCCAGTAGTTACAGAGGAGAAGATCTTTGAATGTGTTTTCCCATAGGGTCCAATGTAACTATGTCCCCCGCTGGCGGCCATGTTGAATGTAGTGCGATCCTGAAAAAAAAACACCTTTTTTGTAAGGGACCACCCAAGGACTATTGTGGCCAAGTTTGGTTCCAATTGGCTCAGTAGTTTCAGAGAAGAAGATCTTTGAAAGTGTTTTCCCATAGGGTCCAATGTTAAAACTATGTTTCCCGCTGGCAGACCTAAAAAAACACCTTTTTTGTAAGGGACCACCCAAGGACTATTGTGGCCAAGTTTGGTTGCAATTGGCCCAGTAGTTTAAGAGAAAAAGAATTTGAAATGTTTTTTTTTCCATAGGGTCCAATGTTAAATTTTGGTCCCAGCTGGCGGCCATCTTGGATGACGTACAGACCTGAGCGACACAATTTTTAAAGGGGACCACCCAAGGACTATTGTGGCCAAGTTTGGTTTCAATTGGCCCAGTGCTTTCAGAGGACAAGATCTTTGAATGAAAAGTTTACGGACGGACGACGGACGCAAAGTGATCGCAAAAGCTCATCCTGGCATAGCCAGAAGAGCTAAAAACTTAACACATTCACTAGACCATTAAATTGAGATCAAGGACAAAAGTTATGTGACAGACTGTGTTGTACTACCCAAAACTAATCCATATATCAAATATCATAGACCTACCACCTGTAGTTACTGAGAAACTGACATAATCACAAAAACTAACATCAAAGTTTACGCCATCGCTGTCCTACTTTGTATGCATATGTCTAGCTTTCCCTGACTTTCGTCACGGGCGAGACAGACAAAAAAAAACAAATAATACATGTAGCATGTTATATTGATTGGTTTTACCATGTATTTGGAGACTTATTCTCATATGTACAGTACAGCCAGAGACTTACCATGATAAATCACTGTGATAAACATATCACTCTAAATTTCCAAATCACTATCTATTTAAATCCACATAATTTCTTTATATATTATATATGTATACAGATCAAACAGGAAATAAAATAATATACATGTTTCACTAAGCAGAGTGATACATCTATCACAGTGATTTATCATGGCAAGTCTGTGGCTGTACTGTATTTACTTCATATCCTTCTATTGTTTATGTCATAAATGTTTTGTGTTAAATGTCCGTAATCTGCTGAAACTGTGATGGAGGAGGAGATGAAAATGTGAATTTTACCATAAGTCCAATGTTAAACGTCAGTTCTTGTCGCATCAGAACAAAATGTGTAATCATTGTTAAGGTCCTTTCTTAACATTCCTGTAAAGTTTGGTTTAATTTGCTTCAGCTGTTTCAAAGCAGAAGGAGAAAATTTAAAAAGTTTAGTAGACAGATAGTGGCCGAGGCACGCCAAGTAATGGCAATAGATCACATTGACCCTTTGGGTCAGGTGAGCTAAAAATACCTACCCTGCTCTGAATTGGACGTCTTGGACTGCCCTTTGACCACTCTACAATAATACTGGAACCACATATATCTCTACCATTCTCATACTTGATTGCATCCTACAAAATATCAAATTTCAATTTAATAATTTTCTCTCTTAATTTTTTTTTCCAAAATAAAAATAAAATAAAACAAAATGTTTTTTTTTATAGCATTTGATTTTCTATATTTCTGTATTTTTTAAATTTCATAAAAATTTTGTTTTGTAACATGATATGGAGTCATCTTTTCTGCAACAGATTTTTTAGTTAAAAGGACTGTAATGACTTTGAAAATAAAGGGCTACGCCGAGCGCAGCATGATACTTCCGCAGCATGTCGAACACTGAAATTTGAACATGAGTGCAATTCAAATGAATGAAGACACAGTAAAGAGCTTGATACAGTAATTAAATGGACACAATAAAGACCTTGAATCAGTTGCAATTTTGGCCCCTTTGACCCCTTGTAGCTCGAAAACGGTAAGAGCAACGCAAAATCCGCTGCCATACTGCTGAAAGCTTACATCAAGAGGAATCCAAAGAAAAAACATCCTATTGAAATCCGATGAAAAATAAAGATTTCACATATTTCGAAAATTTGCAATTTTGGCCCCTTTGACCCCTTGTAGCTCGGAAACGGTAAGACCAATGCAAAATCCGTTGACATACTACTGAAAGCTTATATCAAGAGGAATTCAAAGAAAAAAATCCCATCGAAATCCGATGGAAAATAAAGATTTCACATATTTCAAAAATTTGCAATTTTGGCCCCTTTGACCCCTTGTAGCTCGGAAACGGTAAGAGCTACGCAAAATCAATTGACATAAAGCTGAAAGCTTATATCAAGAGGAATTCAAAGAAAAAAATCCCATCGAAATCCGATGGAAAATAAAGATTTCACATATTTAAAAAATTTGCAATTTTGGCCCCTTTGACCCCTTGTAGCTCGGAAACGGTGAGAGCTACGCAAAATTCGTTGACATACTACTGAAAGCTTATATCAAGAGGAATTCAAAGAAAAAAATCCCATCGAAATCCGATGAAAAATAAAAAATTCAGGTAATCAGCAAATTTGCAATTTTGGCCCCGTTCGCCCCCTCATAGCTCGGAAAGGAAACAAGTTACCAAAAATATAAAAGTTGAGCCCATATTAATTTTTCATAAGGAATCTAAAGAAAAAAATTGCATCAAAATCGGACAAGAAATGAAAAAAATAGATTTTTGAGATTTCCCCCATTTGGGGCCCATTTATCTCATTAACGGTACATGTGACATGAAATCCGTTGACTTACTCCCAATTCCAAATTTCCTAAGGATCACACTGAAAGAAACCCCATCAAAATCTGATAAATAATGAATATTCTACAGCCCAATATATGAAAACACCTAATTTGGCCCTTTTTGGCCCTTTTTAATAAAACGGGCGGGGCCACAATACCCAAAACCAATCCCAACCTTCCTTTTGTGACAAGCAACATTATGTTAAAATTTCATAAGGATTGATCAACTAGAACTGAAGTTATTGCACGGAAACGAAGAGTCTACAGACGCCGACAACGACGATGCCGCCAGTATCATACCAATATACGACCTCAAAAATTTTTTTGCGATCGTATAAAAATGATCAAATATACAAACACTTTACTTCATGTATACACAATATATTTTTATAGAAACTTGCATGCATTTTATTTTCTATTTAATAGAAATAATCCTCATTTCAAAATATTTGAAATATACATTTCCAGAAAGGCATAAAAAAATTGTAATTTGTACAATTATTCATTATCAATTTCTCCCCTGCCTCCAAATTCAACTCAATATTGAGAATGTATATAAATTTGTCTCATCCTCCAAATGTGTCTCTATATTGAAAATTTATACAAAATCACACTCTAAATGCATCTCAATATTGAGAATTGATAGTTATTCATGAACTAAAGACTTTCTGGAAATGCATACAATTGTTACAAAACTGTAACAATTCAGAAAAACAAAGACCTCCTTAGTACAGGAAAATACCAAATATACATTGTAAATGCAAGCTAGACATAAAATATTTTAAAGTGCTTAAAAAGTAATATATGTAGATGGGAAAGAAGAGTCCATTTACATTTTATTGAAAATTAGGTGCGTTTTCCATCCACTTTTGTCACTTTAAAAAATTTAACCCCCCTCCCTACAGGAAACTTCAAAAGGATTGTATCTTCATGACAATTTACATGCATTTTCATTACATCAACATTCAGATTTTCATTTTTATTTCAATCATATGAAGTGTAATTCATTTTTATCCTCACAATACACCAGGAACTGGACTTGTACTCCCTACGATTTACTGCCCCTTTTGAAGGATGATCCCTCATGTATTGCTGCCAATAATCCTGGTGCATATCCTCAAAATCTACATATCTTTATGTAATTTTAGCCACAACATATCATCGCAAAAAAAATGACAGTATTAAACAGGTTCACTGTTTGCATAATTCCATTTCTGGAAGTTGAATGATTAACTGACAACCAACATCTGAAACCCACAAGTGGCAGCATCTCACATCACGACCGATGTGAAGAGCGGAATGCCGGATGATCAAAAGTTTCCAATGATAAGTGACAACAAAGATGCAAAATACAGAATTCTCTTCCAAAAACCCTTTTGAATATACCGGTATATATATTGTTGTAGCAACACAGATGACCACTATTTATTGACCTTTTGAAATTAGCCAAATAACAAAATTGAACAAAATCAAGACTGCTGAAATCAGAAAATGTGTAAAATAAACGATTCTTTGTTTTTTCACTTTAAAAAAAAAATCTTTTAAAAGTGTGATATAATTTTTACCAGATGTTCAAGTGAAGTAAAATGATGGAAAACACACCTATATTATGAATACTTGAATAGAAAACTATTAAGTTCGTAGAGTGACATACTGTTATTTAACCTGGCACTGTCTATGGTAACTATGGCAACCAACATTTGGGTGTGGTTAAACCTGACCTTGGTGTGGTCATTCTGATTGGTTGGTTAATCTGATGGCCAACCCTGATTGGATGGTTTTGGTAGACCTGTTTGCAATTTAGCCTTTTACAATGGTTTAGACGATGGAAGGACTGATAAAAAACAAATGGAAAGCTCCTCCTTGTCCTGGGAGGATGCCATTTTGAGGCCGACTACTAATGGAAAGTAATTGGTCTCCCTCTAACACATGGAAGGCTTTTTGGTTTTCCTTGCTTTGGAAGGAATTATTCTGCCTGGTTTAACATTTCGATCATTGGAAGAAATTGATGGTCTGCCTGGTTTGGCTTTTCGGTCACAAGATCTGGGCAGGCAAAAGGGTAGATGTCGACTCTGGTCATGGTTGCATGGTTAGGACACTCTGCTAATATTTTGCCAGAAAATCAATATTAATGATAAATTCTACTATTTTGTTCTATTGGTCTTCTATTCATAAGTTTTGCTGAAGATGTATACATTACTTTAAAGTGTCTCTATATGCTTTGTTATGTCGAAGTATATACTAATTGATGAAATTCAACAATTTTTTTTTATTTATAAATGACAGCTCATTTCAATCACTTTCGTCACACAATAAATAAAACATCGCCAAATTTCTTAACAATACATGTAGCTGTTACTTTGCATTTACATGTATGTATTTCTTAGCAAATTTTATGAATGGAAGACCATAAAAGTTTATCTGGAAGAAAAAAAAAATAAATTCATTGATTCCTAAATTCATTTGTTTACCATTTAATAGTGTGTACTTTGCACATCATTTCTTATTATTTCCTAAATTCATTTGTTTATCACCATACAACATAAAAATTGCTCAAAATTTATTTGTATTTTTCATGATTAAAATATGTATTTCTCTTCAATATAAAGTTGTTTAAATGCAAATTAAGCAATTAATTTCAATTTTATTTGACAACACACTTAAATGTTCCTTCTGTGTCTAATACAATGCTAAACCTCTGAAAACAAATATTATTTTCGCAAATCAAGTGTACATCGGGAATTTTAAAACAAACTGTGTGAAGACAACAAATAAAATTAAATGTTCTTTTACAATGGCACAGTTGTTTGTTTTATATGAAATGAAAATGGAATATACAGCAGTATTTGTAATAGCATTTTTTATACAACCAGATCATCAAAGCATTTGAAGTATATGAATTTATTTCATCTTTATTAAAAGTAGTCTGCAGGGCTCTACATTAAGGCTTGTCCGTACCAGTCCAAAATTACAGGGGAATCACAGAAACAAGTGACTAGGTAATCACTTATATTAGTGATTTTAGCTTTTCTAATGGAAATCCTAAACAACCATAAAATGGCAAACTGATAAAATGCCTTGCTTTGAAAACTCATGTAAACTTTTTCTTATTATAGTCAAGTACATGTAAGCTATGAAATATGCAAAATTAGTATGCCATTTGACAAGACATTGAGAAAAATTAAGATTTTTGGCAAAATTTGGCATTTTCTAGGTCATTTTGAAAGTCAATTTTCCATATGAAAATGAATTTTCCTGATACTCATGATAATTATTTTGGAAATTAGGATGTTTCAGCTTTAAGTTAAATTAATAAAAAAGTACTGTTCTTGGACAAAAAACAACTGTTCTTGGGGCCCAAAAAAACCTCGTGTTCAGCTGCATAATCACTTATATAAGTGATGATTTAGATAAAAATTGATGAAATCACTTATAGAAGTGACAACCAGTAAATTAGTCACTGTAGTCATCTGGCTTCATTTATGGAAAACAAAATTACCAAAAATACTGTCAAATCAATGTCTATCTTTGAAAAATGAAAACTCTTTGTCAAGCCACTAGAAAACCCAAATCATTGCTGCAAGTGCTAACCTTATCACTTGTATAGGTGATTAAAAGGGAAAATCAAGAGAGACAACCCTTACTTTACATTATTTGTCAAGATTTAGTCACTGCTAAAGGTGACTGAATGATCACTTGTTTTAGTGGTTCCCTGACTGTTCCACTTGTCCCATGGACAAAAGAAAATTTCAAATAAAATGAAAATCTGCTCTGTTTGGACAAATAACAACTCATTTTGGACAAGTGAACCTTAAGTTTACTTGTCCAATGGACAACACCAAATAAAAGTTCATGTAGAGGCCTGGTCTGTAGCAAAAGAAGATTTAAATCTGAAAACAAAGGAATATAAAAATGCCTTATACAAAATTTCTGCTAAGATAAAGTGTAATGAATTACCTCTGCATCACGACGGTCCTCAAAATCAACAAATCCATAAGCTAAAATGTAATTTCAATATCAGTATTATTTAGCATAAGCGCCATACAAAACATTTAGAGAATTCAGTAAAAGCAATTTCAGAATAAATTGTATGGGGTAGGAAGGCACTTTCAAAAAGGATCCACTGTGCATAAAATATTTAATTTTTTTTTCTATGTGTTTCTACACTGCAAGTCTCCGATATACCTAAAACGCATCAAATTTTTTATCTAAGTGCCTCCCAACACCCCCAACACAAATGTTTCTGGAACAGCCCTCATGCAATGTCACATCCATTGTTACATGAGTCCATTGTGAAATGAGCTAACTCAAGCAATGACATGAGCCGATACAAGCAATGACAATTTTTTATGTCTCAACACAAGTATCGCAATGATTTATTTTTGTCCATATGTTAAGGATGGTCACTCTTCAGGTTTTTGAAACTGTCTCAGACTTTTGGAATGCTCTTGTATTATACATTACTATGCATTAGAAAATTTTGAACACTGACCCCCGATTTTCTTTTCAAAATATGATAGTATACATCTTCAATAGACTTCTGGCAAAATTTGATGAAATTCTTGATATGCCACATGTTCAATAGACTTCTGGCAAAATTTGATGAAATTCTTGATATGCCTTCATTGAATTTCAAAGGTTGATTACCTTAACGCAAAATGACTGAAAAGTCTAGAAGTTTGGTTTCCTGCCAAAATTTCAAACCTTTATTCTCAAAAACAGCCACACTGACCTATCAATATTTTTGGCTTAAAAAGATGTACGATTCCTATTCTAATAAATAAAAATAATAATTTTTAATCCTTGATATAAGGCCAAAAACAAAAATATGTCTGTTTCCTGCTTCCTGACCGACCCTATTTTTTTACAGCCAAAATCGCCGACCCTAATAATTTTTCACGGCCTCAAAAAAAATCTAAGTCGGAATTTCCGGAATGTCGTTCTGTCACCGGTCCGAACCCGGTTCCGGTATAGTACGTAACAAAATGGCTGAGGCCATCAGCACCAGTGTGCTTTCCGTGATATTAAAAAAATGTCGCCACCAAGAAAAGCAGTCTTTGATAGCTTCATTCCCAAACACCACAACCTTCTTGGACATATTTTCTCGTTATCATGACTCAAAAGACAAAAACAATGAATGTTGTGTTAAAACTGAAAGTGGTCAAGAAATACAACCGACACTTTCGATCGGAGAAGTTGTACAACTGTTCAGCGTGAGGAGTGTGGTTTTCACTTGTGTAGGAAAAATGAATGATCCAACATTGGATGTAATGATCAAAACAGCTGCAGAACAGGCCACAAATCAAACTGTATGCGCGTTTCAGATTCTATGGCAGGGAGTCGATCCCTGCCAATCAAAAAGAAGAAAAGGTAAGAAGAAACAAAAAGAAAATAAGCTATTGTCCAAATTCTTTCAGGGGAGAATAAATGACTGCATCTCTATAAATGCAGTCTGTCCAAATATCCTCCTCTGCTCTTTCTGCCCTCCTCCTGCCTTTCATAAAATATTCTTTATATTTTTTAGTCATGTAAAAGATGGTCTGCTTTTTTTCTATCTTTTGATGCTTTTCCACTTAATAGAAAACTGAAAATATATTTGGAAGATGAAAGCAGCTTAATGTGCCATAACTATTGAAGTAAGTACAAAAGTGTATATAAAAGCATATATACTTTATGATTTTATCAGTTCCTAAAGTGAAAATGACGCTAGAGAAAAAAAATAAAATAAAATTATTTTCCTACCTACCTACCCTATTTTTTTTAGGATGTTAGCAGGAAACAAACATATATTTTTTTTTGGCCTAATAAACTTGAATAGTGACCATCCTTAAAAGTGGTTTATCCATTTTTAATTTTTTCATTGTATAAAAACATTTCAATACTGTAAAGGTATTCATTTTCTCAGTGTACTAATTTTTGCTATTTTTAAGGTTGGCTCTGGAACAGGAAAAATAGTACCCATGAAAATAAGTTTTTGTGCAGAAAAAGCCCTTTTAACTTCGAAAACAGTGAATATTGATACCTGAAAATATGTCAATCTTTCATAAATGGCGTAAATAAGCATCCATGAAAATTAATACGTTTACAGTATTCAAATTGTCATGAAAATCATTGTTCATCCAGTAGAGTTTTCAATATGGAAGCAGTGCATTGAGTCCAGGTTACTGTGGATCTGAAAATGTTGAAGACATAATCAGATGTCTCACTATCAGCAGAATGATTTTGTATCTTGCCATCATATAAATGTTTCGACTTTTATTTGCTGTGAAAACCTTCTACAGCGAGAAACACTCAACTTGAAAGCCATGTTAAAGAAAACTTTTGTGCCACAAATATGATTTCAACCATTTTGTCCTTTCACATTTTTTGGCAAATTAAACCAGCCTGAACATAGTATCAGATTATCCAAGCAAATTTCTTGTCATGCTCTTTTGCCTCCAGCTTTCTCATGTTTTAGCAAATACATGTACAATTCAATATCGCCATGACCACTAGTTACAGACCTGGAAAATGCTTACAGTATTGCAACAGAAAAGACTGGCGTTAGATGTGTTGCATAGTTTTTTTCTGTGCGTTTTCACGATATTATATAATGATACATACCGATACATATAAGACTTTTTCTGGTATACATGTAGGACTTGAGAGACATGCTTTGATTTTTGTTTTTTCTGCTACTGCTACTAGAACAGAAGATTTGTCACTTACAGAGGGATATGCCTACCAAACCAGACTACCTTTCCTGTTTTTTTTGTTCTCAAGACCAATCTCATTACTTTGGCTTTTAGGGCTTTCCAGGAAAAAATGTATATCGGGGACAGGAAATGAAAGTCTAAATTTATGGCATCACTACTAAAATTTTTTTCTGAGGTACAAAGCAAAATGTAAAATTAAGTCTAACACCCCTCACTAAGCTAAAAATAAATAATTTGTGTTCCTGCCCTGTCAATTTGTCTGGAAAGGTTATAAATTTTGTTCCGTTGCTTCTAATTGTAATATTTAACATTTTTCCTTGAATCTTGTATGATGTATCAAACCTGCCATTTGAATCTGTATAATCTTACCCATTTCAGCACCTAGAAAACAAAAAAAAAAGATAATTTATTTTTTCTTCGGTGAAATGTTTACTTTTCTATAATATAAAATCAGGGCTCACCACACTTCAAAAGAACAGGGAGACTTGAAGTCTCCCTCAGGGTACTGGTAGGGAGACTTCAGGTCATGACAAGGAGACTTGTTTACGCGTATACAGCAATCTGCAACTGAATTTACAAGACTTTTGTATATATACAACTAAATTCTGAGTTTTCTCATGAGAATATGGCAATAAATCAGTTTTAATCATTGAATATTATTTAAATTTCAAGATCTAAAATGTTGATTTGATAAAAGATAAGTCTTATTTTAGATGTAACAATTTTATGTTCCTTTTCCCCAAAAAGCTTATGTTTGAGGTGCTCCTATATTTAGGTTACATTTACATGACAAAGTTTCTTGTATTTATCATCCTCAGTAAAAAGGTGGTGTATCCCTTAGTTTCTCAGAGACTTTTGCTAATCATGAAAGGTATATTTAAAATTGCTGATTGTTTACGTTTTTCGATCTATAAATAGACCACTTCTGGTTAGAGATCTATAGTTGAAAACGTAAATATTTAGGGCCATTTCCAATGAAATTTTTAATAATTGTATACTACAAAGTCAAATAGTCATGATTTTACAACCATGAGATGATATACACAACGTTTGAGCTGTTTAGAACACGAGAATAAACTTTAGAAATCTTATCAATTTACTTCCTTGTTACTGGAAATGGAAAGGACTAGAATTAAAAGTGTCAGATTGCCCAGCGATTTTCACAAGTCCCAGTGCGACTTGATATAGCTTTTGGGAGCATCTTTGGACGACTTGAAGCACAACAGGGCGATTTAATCGCCCTAATCGCCCAGTTTGGTGAGCCCTGATAAAATACATGCAAACATGACAAATTGGAAGACAGAGTAAATGATCCGCACATGAAAATCTAATTCATTTTGTGCTTATCTACATCTAGCTTTAAAGTCAAAACAAGATGTTTGTATTAATACACCAACAATAGGTTATGCAGGTACTAATGTAATTTCTGTATTTATTTCATGTTTACTTTACTTTACTTTGTGTCTATAGGAGTCTAGGATGATGTTTTTTCGCAGAACTTGATTACTCTTGATTCAGGGGCCGACTCCGACCTGCCGTTGGGTGTGGGGTTTTCTCACCGTTCATTGAAGATCTTATGGTGGCTTTAAGTTCATATTGCTCCCCTTTGGGTCGTTGTCTCTTTGACACATTCCCTGTTTCCCTTTTTTTTCTACTTCCATCATTGATTGTTATTTATCAATTGCACTTGCGTCGTCTGAGTTTCTGGTGGTAAACAATCAAGTTTTCACGTTTTTGTTTGCATTTCGGTACAAATAAAAGATCCGCCTTATTCTTTTCTTCTGTTTGTCTAAGACTTCGAGAGTGAAGCATTTTAAAAATTGATTACATTGTGTACTTATGAAATATCCAAACTAAATAAGCTGCCCCCTTATCAAATTTTTTACGTGCCTTGGGCGCTTAATCGAGGAATACCTAGTACAAATTCTGCTGCCCAGAAGACTTTGCACAGAGCTCTGTAAAACATTTTTAGCTTCATATTTACATTCATTGCATGATTAGCATGTCAAAGCAGCTGTATTTCCAGTGTATAGTCACATCGCTAAACAGGAAGTATCATCTGACCAGTAAAATTTGTGTTTTTCGACCACAGAAGCCAGAAATTCTGTGATTTCAACAATTCTAAGTGCATTTTCTGATGATTAATGCTAGCAGTGGTAGAACTAAATGCATCTTTTAACAGTATTGTTACCAACAAAATGGAAACCTACAATGTATCACACAAACAATCTAGGTCCCACAAGGCTTGAGTACCAAAAAAAGCTAGTCAGTAGGGTGACTGGAATCACACATTTTTTTAATTGTTCAAATGAAGTGTTGCAAACTAGCATTGATAGATATTTCTTACATACCCTAACCTTTAACATGTATGGAACAAAATCATTCAAAACACTTATGTTTTCAGCAGAGACATAGATACAACCAAAATAAGCAACTACATGTACTAAATCAAGTTGTTAACATCATGTGTGTATTCTTACTCCCATGATGCAACACTACATTCCAAACTCTGTAATCATGGTAATAGGGTCTGTTAGTCTCCTCACATGACCAACGAGAATGGATGAGAAATGTTGTTCCCGGGTACTATTACTTATGTAGTACTATGGTGGAATGGTGGGGTTTTCAATTCACGGATCAAATTAACCATGGAATTCATTTTCAATTAACCAAATATTTTTACCTAAATGAATTATGATCTTTGTTACCTCAACTTAGGTAGAAATAAAAAAAAAAATAGTGATTTTCTAACCAGACTCTTCCAGCTTTGGTATATATCCCAATGTAAAGAATCTAATCAACCCAGAATTTGCGACATTGCAAAAAATGTCCCGGAAGTGAAATCGGTTGACAGATTTAATGTACCTTCTATGTAGTGATAGTGAAAGCAGAGCGAGATTTACAGACCCTATATATATATATTTCCATCAAATTTATATTGTACCTGAATAGGTATAAGCTAAAATAGTGTCCTCCTTCCTGTTATATATTTCATGATCATCATGTGTTTTATTCGGTCCTCGGACTTTATCATAGGTAACAATTGTAAAGGCGGACACTATAGGAGTTTCAGCGAATCCAATTAGTGAAGTCACAAAATCTAATTTACATATGCAAATTAGCATTTTTGGTTGGCAAAGCCGAAGAATTATCGCTATATAGCATTGGGATAGAATTTTCAATCTTTGATATCTTCTTTATTATATGCACGATTTTGATTCTGTAAAATGCATGTCAAACATTGAGATATTCATATTTTTTCACGTGAATTTCAAAAATGTGAAAGTTTGGAAAAATTATATAGTTTACAAAATATGCTAATTCTATATATATTAGATATAAAAAGCTGAAAATTTTTACATCCTGTAAAAGTGTAGTCCTACAATATAGAACCTCGCGCCGTTTCTTTTTTTACATATACTGATTTTTACATGCAGCGCGAGGTCCCATCGTATGTGTCCAAAAACCCGTAGCAAATGGTTTTTCACGAAATATGGTCATATAGTTTGTTCTCTGGTTTAAAATTATACTCCCAAAAATGAATTTATGTGTTTTGCCGTTTACTGTAGTACCAAATGGCAAATCTTCAAAAACAACAGAAAATCCCAATTGCAATCGAAAGTTGGCAAGAATGAACTTGCAAAATCGTAAACAAAACGATATAGACAAAAGCGTACTGCTGTATCATTTTCCAACCGAAGATCGTGCTTTTCATCATAACAACTAAAATCAAAAGCTTTGGGTTAATTTTATCCGCCTATAGATAAGTCTTTTAGTATTTTTACTCAATTAATCCAAATATCCAAAAATAGACATCTAAACATTGTCTTTTTGACACGCTCCAGTGTGAAGAGTACCTTTTGTTGTGATGAATTCTTTTGTCATTATAATTTAAATCAATACCCGACTCGTTTTACCTGGTGGGTCCTCTCGAAATGTTTTCACATCTTTGTTTATTTTTATACTACATGAGGGAAAATGTACAACGAGATAAAAAATAAAGAGACAATGGATTAAAATTCATGAAAAATCAGATTTTTTAATGTAAAATAAGAACTTCTTGTGCGAAATCAAGTTCTTGCATGCACTTTCATAATGAACTTCGTTTTTTAAAACACGGTTGTTCAAAGTCGAAAATTATTGAAATATGGCGAATGCTCTAGATATTGCATCGCTTGGGAAATAATTTTATTTCGCAGTGTTGGGAATAAAAGTCTGAATGGCAAGAGAGGTGTGTTTTAATGATTTACATGTATAGGTACGTGAAAACTTAAATATATTTTAAAACATGGCATACAGTCAGACAGGAAACTAATTTTATTTCCGACATGAAATCATGTCGGAAAGTGCTAATGGAAATTTTAAAGATCCGATATGAATTCACTTTCAAAAAAATAAAAAAATGCAAAAATCCGATAAAAACGTTAAATATGGAATAGAAGTGCGAAGTCATATATTATAGGGACTAGTAAAAGTGTACACATTCCATAATTGAGATCAAAAAGAATTTTCCATTTATCAATAACAAATTCTCACCAGTTACTTGAAAATGACATTTTTATGACCCCAATCAGTGACTACGATTTCTTGCCAACCAAAAGTAATTTTTCAAGCTTGTGACGTCACAGCGGAAACTCCTATTTAATGTTACATAGGCACAATGTTCCTATAGTATTGTTATTGATTAAACTAGTACAGGGATGATTTTAGCTCTTTTCAAATGGGTACCCCGTCCAACAAATTGGGAATTTCGCATCGCGACAACTGAAATTGGGAAAAATGAAAATATATCAAATACTGCAACATATACGTTTGTATAAACCAAGAATATGTGTAAGGACACACAACAAGAGTTTGAAGAATGAAAAGTATCATAACATCAAAGCCATTAAGACTATATTTTATACATTTTTTTCAAAAATTAAGACTAAATTTTATATAGTTTTTCAAATTACACCAGATTTGAATTTTATCAAGCTGATCATCAACGAAAGAAGTACTGCTCTTTTCCTATATGAAAGCAAATCAACATTCTGTCAGAAATTCTTTGGTTGTCTGCAAATAAAGATGACTTACACATTTCAATATTATCACCAAAATCAAATCCTTCATACCCAACTTAGTGATAAATATACCTCATTCCATGAAATTTCTATGCATTCATTCATTATTCATACAGCAGGTCATTTCCACGTTTCGTTTTAACTAGTAGAAATGAGAGCACCCCATATGTAGTGCAGTTCCAAATTCTCATCCAGTTAAAAGTCCCAGTTTCAGAAACTCTGATTTCAAGTCATAACTATATGTATTCAATATTTATTTCAATGCAAACTATATCTTTGGCAATGAGAGCATTTGCACGTTACCGTGTAATGGATGAAAGTCTTGAATTTTAGACACGACAATGAACGATAATAACACGATTTCAATTCACTTTACGCATTCTGAATTTCAAGATGTTCCCTTATGGACATTTGCAATCTCAGACATTTTGTTCATCTTCGGGGTAGTCGTAAATAGCGTAAATTGCATTATTTAGTTACTTCTGGACGTTACTATGATGTTTTGAGTAATTTCCGGTTCTGACAAAAGGCGACACAGATCGGAACGAAAGATTCACCGGAGACGGCAATGAAAAAAATCTGGATTTTGTAAACATCGTTGCCGCGATTGGGAATTTTCTTGTTTGGGGAATGGGGCCGCCAAGAGGGGAATGGGGCCGCCGGGCGGCCCTAAATTATATAGTAGTGTCATCCCTGTAGTGTGTCGACATTAACAATTGTTAGCCTGTTATTATTCAATATATATTGTAGGTTTACTAGGAGTTTCCTTTCTCTGTGCCTTCATACGTCTCCGTTTTCAGACAATTTTCCGGTGTGTGTGTGTGGGGGGGGTCCGGAAATTTCCAAGTACCGTTTGGGAAAACATGTCTTTTGAGTTACAAACTTAGTACATTCCTCATTTTATTTGTAGTACACCTTTAAAATTTTTGGAATATATATTTTTTGTACAAATTTTGAAATAGGACGCCATTTTGAATTTCATTACGACCACACAACGACAAAGTACTTTTTTGTAATTATCTGACGTTGCGGTTCCTACCATATTTAACTTCACATCTTGTCATTCGTCCATATGGTTCAAAAACATCTTCCATATCACGGACACGGGTAGATTTACTTAATCTGCCGATAAAAAGCTGTCCTTCAGCACGCCGCGACATCTTTCTTCCTTCAACGTGCCCGGATGAAAAGAACACGCTAATAAAAAAACACATACGGAGAAACCCCTATCACATTCCGAAAATTTGCACGTTTTCAAAATCTTGCCTGAATATTTGACTCCTTTGGCGAGACTTAATGTATGGTTTACTGATTCAAACCGAAGGTCGAAATCGCCGCACTGGCACTGCTCTTGCCAGGCCCGGGTCATTTCGTTCCGAATCCCGTTCGCACCCTGAACAGACACTGAAGATGAATTTCACTTTTTAATTTCATGTCCAAAATTAAATAAATTAAGAACAAAACTGTTCTGTAAAATTGCTGAAATAACCCCAGATTTTCAAGTTATGAACGACAAAGGAAAGTTGAAGTTTATGCTCTCCACCGAAGAAGTTGATATTCTAAAAGCAATAGTGGAAAGCGTAAATGAAATGTATTGTGAAAGAGACACATTTCCTAAAATTTAATTACATATATTATATGATCCTTCTTAGTGTGACTTCGTTGTCTGGTACCACCTTACTCACCATTGATGTATTATTATGTATGAAATGTTTTAACTGACCACGTGTAACTGACATATTTAAGCAGTTTTTTTTCCATAAATAGTGTTGGACATTAACAGAACTATGTTTTATGTAATAATAACTTTTTTCATGTTTGTGATGTTTTGTATGTTTTGGTATCAATCCTATGTATATTGGATTTTAAACTAAATAAATTCTGTTCTGTTCTGTTCCCTGGGTTGTTTCGCCCCTATTCCCTTTCGCCCGGGTGTGTTTCGCGTCGATTCCTGTTCGCCCTGGGTCGTTTCGCTCCACTTTTATATATATTTTTTTAAATGTTTCCTTTATGTATTTATTCAGAATATGTTTGGGGAGTACTGAAATCGGCGAATCTTTCAGAAGCTCTCATTTATGGATTTTTATGGTTTTGGTTGCATTTGATCATTTTTTTCCTATATTTTTCTAGCACTGCGAAAGCACAAAGTACATCAAAACACCGACAGTATGATTAATCAAATTGGCTATGAAGTAACATGATTAAGACTGATATGCCGCATCGGCTGTATGATCAACACTTTTGTTTACTTCAGGTGATAATTCACTCTGGTGACATGTGTAGTGAGACAGAGGCCAAGAACTAAACAGAATTGAGAAAAACACATGTGCCATTGACTTGAATGATAAAATGAGTTTTGTCAAATTGGATCGCACTTCTGGACACTAAATTCCGAGATTAACAACATGCCATTTTGTGTTTTTCCACAGTATATATAAATTTATTTCTGTTTTCAGTCTTTTTTCACTTTGTTATTTTCTGAATCTGGACGAAGAGATAAAGATGCACAGAAAGATTTTTAAATTCTTTACACAAAACAAATTAAACAAGAATTAGACTAAGAATTGCACTACTGCACACAATCATCATTAACCTCTCTTTCACACGCAAGATCAAAGAATTTCCTAAAAGTGTAAAATGTTTTTATACAATTTTTTTCCCAAGGAGTACATGTATGTAAGCGCTTTGGTCTTAGTAATTACTAACTTTAATGTAAATACACGCATTAATTATTTAATTTTATCGGTAATTTGTATGAGTTTCCTTTGATCTCAAGAAGCAAATATTTTTCAGTATTTGCTACTGTCCGAATACGAAAAAATATTGGCAAAAAGTGTAATTGAAATTAATTTCAGTGTAATTAGAGAAAAATCTTTTTTAAAAACAATATGGGATTATGATAATGCGAATTATGCTGCAATTAACCAGTATCTGCAAGATAAAAGATTGGAGCTACAAATTCGGTGATTCAAATAATGTTAATATAATTAATGAAGCTATTAATTCAGAGATTAACTATGTAATGAACACATTTGTTCCTAAAAAAATTATAAGAATTCGACCTCGAGATAAACCTTGGATAAATAGTGAAATAAAGTGCAAAATTCGAAAAAGGAACCGTATACATAAAAAGGCAAAACTAAGAAATCTTGTAAATGATCGGATTCAATTTCGGCTAATTCGCAATGAGGTTATCGATATGATTCGTGAAGCAAAAAAACAGTACATTATTAAGTTACAAAATTCTTTAATAGACAAGTCAATGGTGGCGCATTGCTAAGAGTGTATCTAAATTTAAAAATACTTATAGTACTAATTCTCCTATTAAAACTAATGGTGATATTCTTTTTCACCCTGTTGATAAAGCAAATGCTATCAACAATTATTTTACATCAGTTTCAGATATAGATCCTGAACCAAACCTCCCAAGTGTTCCCCCACTTGCACCTTGTGAGCTTTCTCATATTCATATTACTGAACAAGAAGTTTGTGACCAATTTAAAATTTTAAATACATCTAAACCAGCTGGTCCTGATAACCTATCACCTAAATTCTTAAAAGCCATTTTCCATTCAATAGTTAAACCATCAACTGTTTTATTTCAAAAAAGTTTAAATAATGGAATGGTGCCTGCTGAATGGAAACTGGCTAATGTCTCAGCTATTTATAAAGGAAAGGGTGGTGATGAAAATGTTGTAAATTATAGACCAATATCTGTCACAAATTGTTTTATGAAGATATTGGAAAAAATCATATTTAAGCACCTTCATAATTACTTGTTACAATATGGTATCCTATCAGATGACCAGTCTGGATTTGGACATAAAGGCTCTACTGTTAACCAGTTACTTGTGATTTATGATATTATTATGAAAAATCTAGATATGGGTAAAGATGTAAGGTTTATCTTTTGTGACGTATCCAAAGCCTTTGACCGTGTTTGGCACCGTGGCCTTTTATATAAACTAAGAAAATATGGAATTAGTGGTAACTTATTGACTTGGTTTGGAAGTTACCTATCTGATCGTAAACAGAGAGTCTGCATGAATGGTTATTGCTCTGGTTGGAATTCAATTAATGCTGGGGTCCCTCAAGGGTCAATACTTGGCCCATATCTGTTCTTAATATTTATTAATGATATTGTTGATGTAGTCTCTAATGAAATGAAATTATTTGCAGACGATACGTCTCTTTACTGTATTGTTGATGACCCTAATGAAACAGCTGAACCTTTAAACTCAGATCTAAATAGTCTTAGTACTTGGGCAAGTGATTGGGGTGTTACATTCAATGCTACAAAGACTAAGTCTATATTATTTACTAATAGAAATGATGTTAATAGTCCTCCTTTGTATATGAATGATGTACTGTTAGAAGATACTTCCAAGCATAAGCATCTAGGTTTAATTTTAAATACAAATGGATCATGGAAAGATCACATTACTGAAATTTACACTAAAGCCTGTTCTCGTCTCCATATCTTGCGTATGTTGAAATATAACCTTGATAGAAACTCTTTAGAAAAGCTTTATTTTGGTTTTATTAGACCTATACTAGAATATGGGGGTGTTGTATGGGATAATTGCACAAAACAACAGTCTGATCTTCTTGAATCTATACAGTACGAAGCAGCGAGAATAGTTACTGGTATGAGAAAGGGCACATCTAGGGTAAAACTCTATAAAGAACTTGGCTGGGACTCCCTGCATAACCGAAGGAAAAAACAAAAACTTATTTTAATGTTCAAGGCATTGCAGGGAGACCTGCCAAAGTACATAACCGACAAAATTGTTTCCTATATTAATCCTGAACCAAACTATAACTTGAGAAATCAAAGGTTTTTCACTGCCCCAAACTGCCGAACCAAGTCATATAAGGATAGTTTCT
>MJUU01036911.1:396572-434390 GCA_002080025.1 Modiolus philippinarum | reverse complement strand
ATAAAAATCAAATGGTTGCTCCCTAAGTCTAAATAATAATTGCACAAATGTTTCAAATTTAGACGATATTTATTTCAACCAAATAATGTTGACTTTGGTACTGTGTTTCTGTGTCTATATGAATACAATGATACAAAATATTACATTAGCTTAGAATACTGACCTAGGCTGGATATCGGACTAGCTTTGTTGATTTACCGGTCACTCGAATCGACTCGTTTTAGTAACTTTGGTATTTAGTTATTTGTTACCACTTGCCTCTGCTGGTAGAATGTTTGTTTCCGGGGGAATTTACCAGTCCAGTAGTCAGTACTTGGGTGCTGACCCGAAAGCCGATTCTATTTGGGACTTTACAATATCTATTTTTTGTAATTTTTTTCGAAACAAAGGAGAATCTCCCTCATGAAAAATCAATAGCTCACCGAACTCGTTTTTCCGACAGAACCGAAATCCAACCTTTTTATATGATTTATATATTTTGAAAATACAATTTTAGAATTTTTTTATGTGAATAAAACGATAGATTTTGGTGAAAATGTGAAAATAATTGTTTATAAGAAAGAACTTATAAAATATGAAATAAAAAATATGGATCAACGATCATATTTTTGAAAAAAAAAATCACGAAAAGTGATTTTTCCCTTATTTTTATTTCTATATAATCATATCCCCTTAATAAATTTAGAATTTTTCAGAAAGCCACATATTTTGCCCACTTGCGGCATCAATGTTTCTTATCTTGTTTATTTATTATTACTAAGCTATTCAAAATTATTATATAATGTAACAACATTTTAATGGTAAATTCAAATTTCTATCAGATGTGCAAGACAGATGCGCAGTTTAAGATACCCGGACTACCTTAACATCATTAATAGTAAATCAGTTCATTTGTTGTTCCCCATGTACAACAGCTAAGAAAATTTATCGATTCTGCCTTATTAATATGACATGTAGTTGTTTTGAAAAATCTTTATTATATAATTTAAATTAAAAAAAAAATCTAAATAGTTATTGAATAGATTTATTATTAAACAAATGATGGGAAAAGACTTTAATAATCTTGTTTTTCAGACAATGTAATATGCATATTCGATGAACCGGCTTAGTTGATACTGCCTTACTTATAATTAATTTAAAACCCAGGTATTTCATCTTTTCATATTAAATCGGTAGGGGTTTTTTTACTAAAAATTTATTATCATACGTTATTTAAGACAACAAGTTATATTTTTATACTTCCTTAAACAATTGTTGCTAAAGAGACATTGTTTCGGTTTCTTCCTTGTCTGTTTTGTAATGATTTGCTATAATTATGAAAATTAAAGTGACATGCACTTGCAGGAAAAGGTATCGTAACAATTCATCAAAAATTTATGTTTAAATAGGAATTTCCATAGACTAAATGGGTTTACCACAAGAAGTAAAAAAGAAGAATAAGAAGATCACGTATATGTTTTAACGCACCACTTCGAAATTTTGAAGGTAAGAAGTGTCTCTTTAGCGTATAACGTTCAACTTTGAAATGAATGTTAGCAGAAGTAATGCACGCTAACCATTTCTACAATACTGGTAGCAACATGTATGAGGGAAACTGATATGTGCAAACATTTTTCTCGCTCACTTGAAATAAGGAACTTTTTTAACTCAATCCGAAATTCGTGTTATTATATTTAGGTTTTGTTTTCTCCTTAAATTTATGTATCTCTTCATTTCCTTTAAAAGGCATGAATTTTTTTCTACCTCTAAAAAATATCTGGCATGTTCATACTAAACGGTAGGCAAACATTCCAGTGACTCTCACTTCAATAACATAATTTCTCTTTAAAAGTTCTTGATTGTAGTCTTTCAGTAACGAATGTAGAACAGTTTTGTTTATGGCACAAGTGAGAGTTTTTGGGATATTACGGTAATATGATCAACATTAAAGGTCACAAACCACAAATTCAATTCTTTAACATATTTCAACTGATTGTCCCCATATTCAAATATGTCTGGACAATATATCTAAAGTTAAACCTGTATGAAACCATATATTTTCCGAAAGGTGCATATCTCGTCAACATGATATCAAAATTTAAGCATACCTTTAAAGTCTTCAAAGCGATTTCCGAAGGGGGAAAAACCCCATCGTCGATAAATATACCTTTTTACGGCTGAAAATTACGCATCAATAGTATACCAGAATACCCCTATGATAAGTATTCAAAGGATCATTCCAATCAAGTAACCTTGGTCTCAAAATAAGCCTGATATATCAGTGCTTAAACAGATGTATCATTTATTCATTCCGACATATACTAATAAAGGTGCAAGAATTCAAATTTATATTTAGATTCTCAAAGGGCTTTTTATATGTTCTAAGCTCTGATTGGCTGAATTGGTGGTTTGACACCTTAACATGATATTAAGACACCTTGGTCTAATTGCTGCATTTAATTATGTCTTTCAGTTAATTTTTCTAATTGCATACAGAAAAAAACATCCTTTTTCAAATTTTTTACTCCTTTGCATCACTCTTAAAAAGTCACAGATTTAGTATTTTCAGTGTTTTCATTAAGCACAATCACTCGTACAATGTAGATATTAAACACGGACATTATACCAAAAATATTTCGTTTATGTAATGAATCTCAACCGATGTTTAATATTAAGCCCTGGGAGTATTTTTATATCAAAATGAAGCTGCAAATGTACAAAGCTGCTTTTGAAATTCTGAAATTATGCTATAAAATGCCACCCTTCCCTGATTTGAAAAAGTTCTTCTAAGGTACATCTTTGCACTTGAAATGGTCTTAACTTTGGTTTTGGTCATACAAATGGCATTTTAAATGCAGAAATTGATACAATAAAGGTCAATAAGAAACAGAAAAGACAGTTTTGTTCACTGTTTGTGAGTTAGCGGTAAAGCAAGATATGAATAATAATCATAGTATCAAACCTACTGAAAATCCAACCAGGTCCTTTTATTTTCCTTTGGGTGATTAAATATTTAATATATAAAGCAAATAACATGATAAAAACATATGAAAATTCATGAAAAGCGTAGTCAATCGAAAATGTTGTCCCAAAATCAGATGAAAAAGATTGGACTTGGCTCTTGTTTTAACACTGTGTACCATTAAGGGGGTAGACCTGGGGTAGGAGGAGATAACTCCCTTTTTCACTTTTTTATTACTTACACAAACAAATAGAATCATTACAATACGTATTATCAAAATCTTAAAATTGTAAAAAAAATTCCAAACAGCAAACAAATATTTAATTTGTCATGAAAACAAATACCCAACATCCAGTTATTTAAAATGAGTGCATTTTACTCTACAGTTTTGAAATGCTGTTCAAAGATGATGAAAATATATAAAAGTCGGATTTATTCCAAGGGAGGTAATTTAAAGCACAGATTCAGCAAATTTTATTGATTTTACCCACTTTATTCTAAATTAAGAAAAAATGGGAAGGAGGATTTTTCTAAAATTTTAATATATCTTACATATTCTAGTTTTCTTTCTATTCTCAGTTTTTAGTGAAAATTAAACGACAGAATTTTTTACAAGAAGTGTTTAATAGTGATCAAAAAAGAGTGAAAATTTCAGCCTATACTATTCAGAACAATTATGTATTTCAGTTCAAAATAGTTAAATTTCCTATCATTATTCATGTTTACTTTTACACATGACTAAGCTACAGAATTTTGCATTTGAAATAACTTTAAATCCAATACCAATTCAATTAGAGCCAATTTTATACACCACAATCAAGTCTTGAACGGACCAAACAACATGAGGAAACAGGGTATCTTTGATCACCACTAGACATAAAACGGGACGGTAAAAATTGTTGAAAATTGCTGAAAGGCAACATGAACATGTGTACTTTCAATACTTAAAATATTAAGAAAATTAAACGATAGGAAAATTTTAGGCCTACCCAGGTCTACCCCCTTAAAAGACAATTTTGCAGTGTTGTGAAGAGGAATGGCATGGTATTTCTTTTTTTTCTGAGGTTTTTGTTCACATCAAACCGCATATATAAGCACCATTTCTGCTTAAAAAATTATTGTATACAAATCAGACAGAATTTGATATAAGGCATGAAATTTGTAGATATTCAACATATATCCAAAACACTGACACACTTCTGTGTAAAATCAGCCTACATTTGATGTTTTGAAACTATTTCATACAACCCTTCTTATTTTGCAAAAATCACGAAATTGGCATTTCAGTGTCAAAATACTGGAATATTACATAACAGCTGCTTACTTTTTGGCCATTATTGTGGCACCAGACGGCTAAAACTCTAATATTTACCTAAAATTCTTCAAACATACATGTTTTGCATCAATTTAGGCTATTAACAACTTTTTCTGAAATGTTTTAAAATTTTTGCATATTTTGTGTTAAGTTACAAATCTTAACATTTTCAGCTAATTTTCCCCATATTCAGATCTGTCTGGGCAATTTATCTCAAGTTTAACCTGCATGAAACTATACATTTTCCGAAAAGTGCATATCGTCAACATCATATCAAAATTTCAGCATACATGTAAAGCCTTCATAGAGAGTTCCGAAAGTGGGAAAAACCTATCTATAAATATACCCTTCTACAACTAAAAAATACTCATTCATAGCATACCGGACACCCCATTTGATAAGCATTCAAACAATCATTCTTTTCAAGTAACAATTGATTTTGGTCTCAAAATAAGCCCGATATATCAGTGTTCAAACAGATGTATCATTTATTTCATTCCGATGTATACTTGTTATACTCAAATCTGTGTCCTGTCGCAAATCTGTGTCCATCCGCTAATCTGTGTCCAATTTTGACGTCACAATATACAAGTTGATGACATCATGTTATGCGCAAATCTATATCCCTTTGAAAAACCTCAAATCTGTGCCCTTTTGAAACATCTCAAATATGTGTCCTTTGCGACCCTTATATCTGTGTCCTTTTACTAAGCTGTAATTTATTTCAGGAATTTCGAAATTGGTGACTTCAAGTTGACCAACATCAATAAGTATTCATTCTCTAACTGATGTAGAAATACAACCAAAACCCTAATCAAATATGAGTTATTTTTTACTCTAATATATTTTACGCCAGAAGGGACCAATTAATGACTGGCAAGTTAAAGATAAAGAACAACATTTTACCGTTGGACATGTTGTCCTTGATGTTTTGACATTCTCTCTTCCTCAAGAAACCAATAGTAAATATAAAATATAGCCTTTCCTTCATTAATTGCGGGATTTGTACAAAACTGTACAGCCTCGCGAATATTAGGTGCATATGTCGTATATATGTTCTGTCGGTTATCTGAAAACAACTCGACCGAATATAACGTAAATATTGAGAATTTGTAGAGAAAACGCTTGTTTTATAAATGACTTTGTACGTAAATTCAGTTTGGTCATCAAGGTAGGGAATTTTGACATTTCAACCTTTTAACAAAATAGTTATGATTTTATGTGAAAAAAAATATTTTGGCTGGCAAAATGATGAAAAAAAAATTTCTGAAGGAGACTTACTGACCAAAAAAAAAGAATGTTAATTTTGAAAAAAAAAATATTTTGTTGATACACGTGTAAAAATAAATAATTTTTGTCCAGAAAAAAACCATAACCCCCCTTTTCGGGTTAAATGGTTGGCCTCTTTGTAAATGGACTTACTCCTGCAACGGTTTAACTGTATTATGTGCCAGAAAATGCAGCTTTAAGCAAAAAAAAAAAACCAAACAAAAATCAAAAAACAAAAACAAAACGAAAAAAAAACAACAAAAAACAAAAAAAAAACAAAAAAACAAAAACAAAAACAAAAAAACAAAAACAAAAACAAAAAAAAAAACAAAACATAACAAAACAAAAAAGCAAATAATTAATCACAAAATTAATAAGATAATTTAATGCATTAATTTCATTTCAGGTTTTCCCAGGTGTCCCTAATCGTCACAAAGTGATTTTTATTTCGAAAAGCTCTTGTCTTGTTATTTTATTCAAATTATTTGACGCATTGTTTTGTAAGTACAGACGTTGTGATGAGAGATTTTAGCAAAGGGATTAAGCCTTCAACTTCTGGCTATTTACAGAAAGTTTGAGCAGAACAACTATTGATTTTCGAGAATTGACTTTTGAATTCTGACTTTCGATTTCTTATTGTAGACTGAAACTTTCAGCTTGGTTAAATGGATGTCTTATTACACTATTTCGACTTGTTTGCCACAAACATAACATTGTTCATAATTTAATTTTGTGATTAGAATTAATGTTATAGGTAATGTTAAAGCTTTGTTATGGTCATGATTTTGGTACATTCTTCATCGGAAATGGTATCAATTTCTCGACTTTCACCTGCAGCAGTATATGACGTCATAATTATGTTCTTGGTGACATCTTCATCATTCTGACGTAAAAAGTTCGCGAAAGACAAAGGACACAAATTTGGTGAAAAATAGTCACAGATTTGCAAAGCAAAAGGACAAAGATTTGCGAAACAAAAGGACACAGATTTGCGTGAAAAACTGGACATAGATTTGAGATGTCTGTGACGTCAGTTTTGTACAGAGATTTGCAAAAGGACACAGATGTACGACATGACACAGATTTGAGTCTTACATACTTATAAAGGTGCAAGAATTCAAATTTATATTTAGATTCTAAAAGAGCTATTTTTCATATGTTCTAAGTGGTTTGACACCTAAAATACCACTTCTGATGTCGTAAACGTATTTTATTGTCCTGATTTTTGTCGCTGTGTAACTGATCTGATTCTTTTTGTGTAAAATCAGAATTAATACCAATACTGTTTTAAATAAAATGTTTGACAATTTTGCCTTCTCTTTTATGCACTAACATGTACACAAGTGGAATATAAGTATAACTGCGGAAGAATTACAATTTTCACAGATAGGTCACTTCATCATGAGAATATAGAAATTCACTTGTTCTCACTTACTTAGGCCAAATATTTTTGCTTTCGTTCTATCATGAATAGGGGTCCATGATAATGTTGGGTTTCCATACTTTTAGTTATATTTTGAACAAATCAAAAACGTATTGGAAAGGTCGAAATTGAAAATAAAAATAATCTTGTCATTGGAATATCTTTTTTACTTTCATTCACATACTGAGCTCGAGATTTCCTTTTTTTTTCGTTTGAAAGCTAAGATAAATCTGTTGCAAAATTGTAAGTTTGAACGAAAATAATTTCATTTAGTTTTATTGTATAGCAACATAATATTTCCCTTAGAAAGCACCCAAACATAAGCGTGCAATAAATTTCCACATTGCACTAGTATTTGACGCCTTCATGCCAAACTTGAAGGAATCACAGTTTATTTCTGCAGATTATTTTTAGGACCACAGACAATTCATAGAGTTTACCCTTTTTTAAAGGATTTCTTATTTATAAGCTGTCGAATCTAGATGTGCGATAAACTAGATACAGTATTGAGATTTATAAATTATAAATATATAAATAGGGCGATAAAGATAATTATTATAGTTTGTCAATTATATGACATGTGATTCTAGATATAACTATATATTGAATATTGGATATTTAACAAAGAAACTTAATTGCATAAAATATCTGCTTTAAACAATTTTTACAAAAAATCACAACTCTGGCTGAAGCATAGAACGTTTTTCTGTGTACTAAAGTAACGTTTGTGGTTGTGTTTTTTACATTGTAGTTGTTGATTGTTTTAGAATATTTCTGGAAGTCATGATTGGATCAAAATTGTGTTTCGTTTGCATCTACGCGAGCTTATTGTTGAATGTAACAGGTATGTCGTTTACCTTGATGTGTTATTCATCCTCTCCTCGGATATGTTTGATACTGACTTGATGACATATACTAGCGATTAATCTGAAACTCTCACATACAGTAGATAATTAAATAAAAGGTAAGGTTTTCGGGTTAAGTTGAGACACTACTTTTTTCTTATCAAAATCGAATCGTCAAGCTAAAGCGAAAAATCAAAGGACGATGGCAACATCGGAAAAACAAGGAAACAGATATACAGCACGTGCACGGCACAGAAAAAAATGAAGACACAAAAACATTCAAAGATAAACAACATGGACCGAATAAAAATACCTTTAGTTAGATTAGGTGCGCCGGTAGAGTAAGCATCTCCTTCCTCTTATAAGACACCGCCGTTTAGAGCATGTCAAATCCGGTAATAAGGTCAAATCCGGTAGAGGAAAAAACAATTAAGCTTTTTTAACTTAAAAGATCTGTTATCATCTGGGAAACAAATATCCTATAGAGGACCAAAAGATGATGATGTCGACCGTAGAACTTCTTGAGGGATGACTTCAAGTTTGGTTTACATACCCTGTTTTAAGTAGCCTATTTGTGAGCCACCGGGCTCTTTATCAAGGAAGTCATTGTATCGACCACAAGCCCTTTACCAGCGACTCGGAGATGTAAACTCCGTATGCGTTCGCTGTTGGGATGTCGCTGCAAAGGAAAGGGGAGTTAATTATTGGAAAAATGAAGTCATCGCGTTTTTCATACAACTTAGTTTGAAGTCTTCCTCTGTTGTCAATTCCAATGTGAAGGTCAAGGAATGAGGCCGATGTGGAAGGGTCTGTAGTATACTTAATTTTGGACTCTTTTGGATAGATCCGATGAAGAAAATCTCCAAAGCAAGGGTTGTTTAGTGACAAATTATTATCTATATAACGGGAGTGTAAATTGAGGGATTGGGCCAGTTTTTTATCTTTATTTTGAAGAAGCCCTTCGATGAATTCAGCCTCATAAGTGTGGATAAACAGATCGGCTAGAAGATGTGCACAGTTTGTGCCCATTGGAAATAAATAATATTAAAAAAATAAATTATCTTACAAACAATTCAAAACTGACATTATAACTATTGCAATAAGTTTTTTTTCCACATCTTTGAGAAAAACCCTGCTTTCAAATTGTTTCTTTATTAATGATTAATATTGCATACATACAAATCGTCATAAATCAGACGATTTTAATATAACACCATTTCCTTACTTATTTGGAATTGTTCTCTGTCACCTTTTGTACATATTTAGTTTTATGGACTTCCAAATGTTTTTATTTGATCTACACTAAAGAAATAAAGTATGCAAAAACAAAATTACCACTTGGCCGATGCCTCGGGCTGTTAGTTCCTGTGGGTATTCACCATCCAAGGAGCCAGTACTTCGGTGCTGGCCCGAAAACCGATTTTATTTGGAAACTTGCAATATCTAAATTCAACAAAATTTTGTTCATAACTAAGGAGTATCTCTCCCTTGCATAGCTCTGTCCTTAAGATCCTATTTGGAAGTTGTGCTTGTCACTTTTTGTGCATATTTCGTTATATAAACTTCCAAACGTTTTGATTTGATTTGCACTGAAGACATGTAAGTTGTCGAAATGCGCATATGCAGAAACTAAATCAACAGTAACTTTGATATTTTGTTATCTAGCATTTTGATAAATCCCAAATACAAATACCATTCAATTATTTAATTTCCTTTTATCTGTTTTAGCGAAAGTGTCCGTAGAAGTAATTACTAAGCCAATAGTGTTCGGTAAGGATGTACAGATAAAATGCAGGTTTCCAACGACAAGTCCTTGTAAGTACAGTAGAACATGGACATGCGGACCTCGTTATGAACCCGTTGTAATGAATGGTGTCTCCTCTGATAGTTCTAAATACCAAGAATCAGATCATCAACACTGCAAGTTTTCAACTTTGACTGTGAAAAATTTTAACGAGACCGATGTTGACATTGTTTATAAGTGTACATACGGATTTGACAGCTATGAACATGTATTGGGTTTAAATGGAAAGGATTTTGAATGTAAGTCGTTTAAACACATAGTGAAACTTGTCAAGAGACCTGAACAAATTTGGTCTTATCCATATTTCCCTTAGTGAGATACCATTAGCCCATTTCTTTTTAGCCGGTTTTTCAAAATTTTTATCGCTTTCACCATTTTGGAGTTATTATATATGAGGGGAAGGATGAAGGGAGTAGCAGACAAATCCTTGCTGTGTCCAAATATTGCTTCGTCCACAGACATATTTCGTCAACAGATGTCCATTTGTACCAATGTTCTATGTGATTCGCTTTTAGTAGCCGTGTATTTTTTCTTTGTGATCACAATTGCCCAGTATAAGTTACAGGCACTGTGGTTGACCATGCAGCATTTTTATATTATTGTTTGGGCCCTTTTTAGCTTCTTTATAAACTAAGAAAATGACGTCTTTTTACAATGTGTTCAAATGTTCTTTCTAAGGTGGTCCTCAATAAGAAATGCTTTTTCAACTAAATTAAAAAATTTTTTATATAACTAAGTTTTGGTCAGGAAACATTAACATCACCTGGTAAGCAAGTTTTTCGAAAAGCAAAATACTTACATAACGCTTAGACTTTGAATATACTATAATCCATTTCTTGATCACCTTTAATCTTCATAAAAACAATAATTAACAATTATGCATTTCATAATCAGTATTGCTGACACTCGAATAAAATAAGCAGCTCTCGTGATTCTGAATCGCTCATCTGGACAAACCAGTAGTTTCAGAGGCATTTTCCATTTGGTCCAATGTTAAACTTTTATCCCTCTGGTGGAAGAGACCAAGAGACCATCGAATGACGATTCCGACCGCTTTCCTTTGTTATCGAATTATATTTTCTGAGAAGGTCTTTTGAAAAGTACGAACCTAAAAAAGAACCGTTTCTGCAGTTGGCCACTTAGAGGCTATTTTGACCAAGTTTGGCTCCAATTGGTCAATTAGTTACAGATAAGAGGAAGTCGGAATTAGTTTTCGCATTGGTTTAAATGCATAAACTATGTTCCTCGCTTGTCGCCATCTTGGATTTAGTGAAATCATGAAAACAGAATTTTTACAGAGGACTAACTAAGATTATTTTCCTATTGGCGAAGTAATTTCAGAAGAGAAGATGTTTGAATATAATCCATAGGCTTCAAAGTAAAAATATGTTAGCTTTGATAGAGTGCGAACCTGAAAAGTACTATTTGGCGGTGAATCACTCAAGGACTATTATGGCCAAGTTTGGTTCCCAGTTGCATGGGTTTTGCAGAAGGGAAGATCTCTGAATAATTTTCTATAATTTCAAGTGTTAGACTTTGTTTCCCACTTGTATTCCGACCTAAAGGCAGTAGACTATAATGACTAATTGTGGCCAAGTTTTTACTAGTAGTCTGAAAAGAAGATCCTTGAATGAAATTTTTATACAGACGACGGACGCAAAGAGATGACGAAAGGTCACCCTAAATATGGCGAGGTGGTCGAATAAAAAACAAAAAAAAATTTTTGACTAAAAAATGTATAAGTTTCAGACCCCGGCGGTCTGAAATCTCGTTCTATTTATTACTGAAAATTGTCTTTTTGATGACAATCTTAAGTTGATTTATTTTTAATTTAGACCACCCAACAGAGCGAATAAATACATCTGCTATTACAATCAAAGGAAATAATATTCATTTACATATTGGTTTCCAAAGGATTTTTCCAAAACCAAGTTGTAGTGGAAATATTGATGTAAGTATAATATTGAATTTGTATTTTCTTTCAGATCAATGAATATCAAAGTAATAATATATGCACATTCAGACATTTAAAATATATGACTAAGAGCATTACCTATCTGAAACAAAAACATTCAAAGTACTAACTTAATGTAAATATGAAAAAGAGAGGAAATGGAGTAAATGTCAAGGAGACAACATCCCATATCCATGTTAAAACGACCCAAAACAAAGCATCTAGGGGTCACCGTAAGGTCTTTAACACAGTGAGGAACCTCACACCATATTGCAAGCCCTAAATGGTCCCAAAAAGGTAAAAAAGTGAATAAATAAATGGAAACAAACCACATCCAATAACCCAAATATCAAGAAACTTAAATTTTATAAGAAGACAAGGACAAGCCAATGACCAACATATTCTTGACTTGGGACAGGCGCAAAAGTTGCGGTGGGGTGAAACTCGTTTTCTTTGATCCAAATACCCATCCCCATCCCCATGTGTGGTGAATGGCTAAAAAATAAATACACAAAAAGACTCAAAGTTAAAATCAAACTAGAAAAAAGTCCAACTTATCAAGACGAGTACCCTTACAATGAAGTACATAAAACATGAACAAATACACACGGGTACTGTCTCGCAGTAACTGACAGCTAGCTAAGGACATAATTTCCGTTGACTAACATATGAAACTTCAATTGAAATAATTCTAAATAAATTTGGTATACCAACATCATCAATTATGAAAGGAGAACATGATATTGTACAATGCCAAATACTGCCAATATGAAAAATTGTTCAAATTTTGTTATGGTGTAAAGCAACTTGAAGATGATCAATATTTTTGCCAACCAAAAACCAGAAGTAAAAATTTAACAATAATGCTGTATTTATATCCTTTGTGAATAAGTTTGTTGAACGGATTCATAAGTTTGGAAGGACAATTTTTGAATTTATACGCTTTGTAAATGATATTGCCATAGAATATTTTACGAAAGGATATGGAGTAAATGATCATGAAACCAAAATACATATGTTAACTCCAACTGCAATAATTTTAATGAGCTGTATGGCCATTTCGGAAATTAATTCCTCATCAGCAGCACTAAAACTAGTAAAGTTTGGATGTGAAATGCCCTGAATGTAGAACAAAATTTTCTTAATAAGTCAATGTATCTACATGTATAATGAAAATTAGAGAATGTTTTTATCAATTTATGATATCTAAACCCTTGATGCAGAAGATTTTCAGTGAGACAAAGATTTCGGTCGTTGAAGTCAGAAACATCACTACATACTCGTGCATATCGAACAAATTGTGGAATGTAGACCCCGTAAGCAGGGGTTAACGGAAAATCGCCGTCGAGATGGCAAAAATTGATTATAGGGAAGGAGAAATCGTCCCTTTTATCATAAACTTTAGTGTTTAACTTTCCTTGATTTATTGATATATCGAGATCAAGAAAAGGAGTATGATCACTGCTGCTATTGGATTTATTTTAAGTAAGTTCAGCAGGATAAATTTCATCTGTAAATTTAGAAAATTCAGGAATATTTAAAGCCAAAATATCGTCCAAATGTCTGTATGTATTGTTAATTTCATCCACTAAATGCTGTTTAGAAGGGACTTTTTGAATTTTGGCAATGAATTGTGACTCGTAGCAATAAAGAAATAACTCTGCTATGCGAGGTGTACAGTTGGTACCAATAGGAATACCTATTTTTTGCCGATAGACAGTATCACCGAAACGAACAAAAATATGATCAAGAAGAAAATTTAATGCTTTTTTCATGACAAGTCCAGTCGGTATATTTGGTATAAAAGAGTTTTCTTTAATAACTGCAAAATCGGATCAAATTTAAACCCACCCTGCACAATATAGCTAGCGTCATGTCAAAGAAATTTAAACACTTTTTGATTTACCAACACAAGATACATGCATGCAGACAACATGGTAGCCAAGGGCAACAAAACTTTTGTATTTACAAGTTAAAAAATAAAGTACTTTTTATTGTCAGGATTCATAACCTAAAATTAGTACAAAATCAATGACACCATTTCCTGTTCCAGTATGAAAAATGAGTATCAAAACCAACATACAAGTTTATGTAGCAATACATTTTCGCCCTTTTTTTCATATTGA
The DNA here is from genome assembly GCA_002080025.1 of Modiolus philippinarum. NCBI lineage: Eukaryota > Metazoa > Mollusca > Bivalvia > Mytilida > Modiolidae > Modiolus > Modiolus philippinarum. Next base: position 420,713 of record MJUU01036911.1, on the reverse strand, counting down.
TACTTTATGGGTATGAAGTCAACAGCCATATAGGATCTGTAAGTCTCGTCATGTGACTCACGAGAATCCACGATAAACAGGCAATTCAAAAACTCTTCCCGTTATAACATGACGTCAGAGCATTATGACGTTCAAATTTTTGTTTGAAACGTCATATATCTTTGTTTAAAATGTAACTTTCGAGTACAATTTTTGATCCCGGAAGTTCCAAAATTGTACGAGACTTACAGACCCTATTACGAGTTTTTTTGGTCTTTTATGAATTTGACAGGTATTGCTTTAATCTAGAAATTTGAAATTTTATTATAAAGTAATTTTTACCGCATTTATTATGTCAGAGGTTAAAAAGCCTATCTTTCCTTTCAATTGGCATCCAAAAGTTTTTTTTCCGAAAACTGGAGCGAGAGAATGAAATAATTTTTACCTTTTTATCTATGCTGTTTCAACTCATTAATTACTCAACCAACGGTGAAAATTGCCTTGAAGCTAAAAGTAGTATTCAGAATATCCTCTACATATTTAACTTTTCAAGGAAGGCTATGTATTACTCTATTTTACAAACGTATTGACCTGGTTGGGCGGGGCGATCTTTTAACAGTACTCACATTGCTAAGTCTAAGGAAGGTCCCGCCCCAGGATAGACACGCCCAACCTGTTCAATAAATTTGAGTAATCACTTAAAAATGCTAGATGACAATTTCTTTTCACACAATTATCCCCGTTACCACCTTAATAATCAAGGCCTCAAAAGATTCCGTCTCATACGATCATTAAAAAAATCTTTAACATATATCAGTCTCTTGTGGAAATTATTGAAGTCCGAACTCTGATTCAAGATTTTTTTTTATACTTAGTACTGGGATGATCATTTCTTTTAATTGTCTACAACCTTTCAATAGCAATTGTTGTTGAGTTTCTACCGGACACTACCGCAATGGAAGGCAAGGATTGGTATGTTATAAAACTGGTTTAACCTACTATTTGTTTTGAAAGGCTTGAAATGTCTGTACCAAGTCAGTACCATTGCGGTCGACATTTTTTCTGGTGGTTTCCATTTGATTAGTAATTTTGTCTCATGGACTTCGGTTCTTGACAAGTCTGTTCGGTTATTTTTTTATTACCCACATTTGCACCTTTTGTTGACCTCTAAAGGGTAATTTTAACATACAATTATATTCTAAGGAGGCTCACTCCTAATGTTATTTATATCAAGGATGTTTTGAAACCTACTTTAATTTACTAATCTTTGTACGCTAAATGAAATGGTAAAAAGAAATATAGAGGTCAGTGTGCTTTTTACCGAGATACAAGTCATTAGAAAATTTGGCGGGAAATAGATTTCTCTGGATTTTCCCTTAAATTAACATTAGGATTATTTTTTGTCCAAAAGATAAGAAGTTATATTAAGAATTTTATGAAAACTTATCAGGTGTCTTAATTTGACCCACAGAACATATTCATGAAATAAAAAACGGGGATTCGTTTGCAAAATTCTTTAAACCATCGAACTTGACAAAACCAGAGAAGTTCCGAAATCTGACACAAATTCAAAAATGTGACGAGTGAGCCTCCTTAAGTAGCTTTTTTTCTCCCTCATGCAAAGCTCTGTCCTTAGCTGATTTTGGCTTCGCATTTAGATCATTTTGGGTATTTGTTCTCTATCAGTTATTGAACATTTTTGATATTATGGTCTTCCAAACGTTTAGATTTTATCTTCACTGAAAAAAACATAAGTTGTCGAAATGCAGAAAATAAATTCACAGTAACTTCGGTATTTACTCATTTGTCACATAGAAAAAAAACGTTAGATTCTTAACATTTTAATTGTCTTCAAGTACCATATATCCAAACTAAACAATTTTCAAGGAGGATAGGCTTGACTAGGTTAATCCAAAGCGGCCATTCATTTTAGATACAATAGATTATTTGTTCCTTTATATCTTCATAAATCTTTGGGTTTCTGATGTTGTAAATGTTTTAATTTTTTATGCACCGAGGAGATATTACTTGTCGAAATAGCCAGTTTTTTTCAGTAAATTTACAGTAAAATCGGTATTTGGCAAAGAATTGTAATTGACAAATTGGGAGTCAAAACTTTTTTCTTTTCTCTATACGCAGCTTTTTTACCATTTTGGAAAGTGTCGTTGTACTTTGGTGGAGATAATATAACCCCCCAAATTTTTTTTTTTGCTATTTCAGTCTCTTCATAATAAAAATCTAAGGAATGACCGTGGGCCTTCCGTCTTATGAAAAAAACATATTTTCTTATGGAAATTTACATTAACCTCGACATATCAAGAGGTCTTAAAATAACGTAAAAGTAGCTTTTTTGGAGGTCACAAATTTTGCGATTTCCTCTGAAACTATGTGATTAATTTTTGTGATTCCATACCGTTTGCTGTGTATAACCCCATTTGAGACAAATTTTGCGGTGTGCAATTTTAGCGAAATCACAATGCCATCGGGATAAAAAATGAAAACTAAGCACTTATACGTCACACAAAATACAGTGATCCTTATTTTGTGAACCTGATATACTAAGGATAGTGTGCATATTTATCTACTTGGCTTTTGTACTTTTACTTTTAATAAGAAGTGTAGACTTAAATTGTTGCTTAAGATTTTTCAGCATTTATCTTATTAACTAGATGTATTGTGGCTTCAATTTCTTTATTTGAATAAGTTCTATTGTCTTACAAGTTAAATGCAATTAACGCAAATTATTATCTCAATCGATATTGACAATGCATATTATACATTTTGTATCACGTTGAACATATCAGATAACAATTAGTTTAAAGTGTAACTGAATAAATACTATCAATAAATTAAGTAGGTCTTCCCAAAAACATCACGATACTAATAATCCATGGGCTGGAATAACTCCCCGTGACTCCCACTTCCCAAAGCCCACCCTTTTTTAAGTCCGCTTACACCCCCTCTTCAAAATAAAACATGTTAACACGAGCATAACCTGCACGCACTGTTGGAACAGGGCCCATTTTTAGACCCACAAACCGACATTTTGAGAAATTCCGTTTTTCGTTCAAGTTTTTCTTTCAATTGCTTCAAAATGTTGCCCAGATGCTTCGAAATTCCCAGTTATAAAAACGATGTATCAAACAATTTCTTATTGTATGAGCTTTACAATGAACCTAAAGTTTTAGAATTTCTGTGCCCAATACGTCCCATAGTTCCATAAAATCTACCCCTACCCCTATGAAATATTGACGAAAAATTTGATATTTTCATTGAAATTACGGAAGTTTGATGGTCTATACAACCCGAAGTGCATCTCCTTTCCCAATTCTGAAAATTGTTTTTAGTTTTTTAATCTATTTTCTTGAATATAAAACATGTTGACATGATGTTTACACATTTTTGATGACCAAAGTTTTATTTCCAAGTAGACCAAATAAATGGATCATTGAATATATTCGTTTTTGACTAAGTTTTGACTTCCTTTTGCCTAATATTATTTTTCAGTAAGCAAATATCTTTTAAAGTAGGTATCAAATGATATATATATATATTTGCTTTACAACTTTTTACAAATAATGACTTTTTTAGGTAAGAAAAACATCATACATCAATAAAACTAACCCCTACCTAAACAAATTTTCTCTAACAACGGCAGTAGAATACCGAAGGAACAAGCGAAGCGATGACTACAAAAATAGAAGTCCAAAGACATGGCAAAAACGGCAACAGAGAATAACAAAGACAAAACAAGGACGCGATACAGCTACAATGCACGGAAATAAGAAGATAACATTTAGAACTAAGGAACTCATAGTGTGAACCCCCATGAAAACTAGGAGGCACATCAGGTGTTCCGGAAGGGTAAGCATGTCCTGTTCCGCTAGCGGCACCCGTCACACTATCAGTGAGTCAATCCAGGGTTGGGTCAAATCCGGTTATGTCAAATCCGTGAAGACGTGAAATCTAGCTGAAAATGTCTGTTTTCATTTGGGACACAGACACGTCATATCTGAGAATGATGTCATGGTGACGGCCATAGAATTTCTGAAGGGATGAAAGCAGCAAAGGCTGAACAAATCTGACTAAGCAGCTTTTGGGACAGTGTTTTTGCTCTATTAGAAAAAATCACTGTATAAACTACATGCTCGACAGTAACGAATCAACTGTGAAATGTACACTCCGAAATTCCGAAATGGCCATACAGCTCATTAAAATTAGTGCAGTTGGAGTTAACATATGTGTTATGGTCTCATGTTCATTTACTCCATATCCTTTCGTAAAATACTCCATAAGCTGGAGAGGTAGGTATATTGCTGCTCAGAAAGGGAAAGTTCACAATTGGGAAGTTCAAATCATCACGTTTGTCATATAGCTTAGATTTTAAACGTCCATCATTGTCAATGTATATTAAAAGATCTAAGTACGAAGCTGAAGTAGGTGTTTCAGTAGTCTCTTTAATTTAAAGCTCATTGGGATAGGTCTTGTGTAAATATTCTTTGAATTTTGGATTATTAAGAGAAAGTAAATCGTCTATGTAGCGGCAGCTAGATTAAAGGACTGGGCTAAATGTTTTTGTTTTTATTTTTCTGTTAGTCCTTGTGAAAACATCGCCTCATACGAGAGAAGAAAGAGATCAGCTAAAAGTGGCGCGCAGTTAGTTCCCATGGGATTGTCTGTTGAAAAACACGGCCTCCAAATTCGACAAAAATAGTATCTATCAAAAATTCCAACATCTTGATTACGTCATTCTCCGTGTACTTCTTGTTTCACTCAGTGTGGTTCTTTACAAAATTTGTCTATGTTCGCATAAGAATAACCAGAACACGCAGAATGTGTGTTGTATATGACAATGTTGCACAGATTGCATCATTATTTCGTATTTCAACAGCCATTTGTTGACTTGAACTCAAAATTTTGCCCGGAATTGATGAAAAATGGGAATTTTCAACATTTTAGATTTGTCCAAAGTTCACTGTTAAATCGCAATATATGTCTAGTCTATAGAATATATCTGCAGATATGCCAATTAATTGTTCTAAGGTATACATTAGTTGTCTTTAAGCATTGTTTAGAAAAACAAGGAGTGTATTTTGTGACTCTAAATACCGAAAATCTTGCCCCCACCCATTATTCCTACAATTGTGAATGTTTTGTCTATGTTGGGATAAAGATAACCAAAACACGCAAAATCTGTGTTGCATATCACACCTTTACATGAATTCTACCATGATTTGGTATTTTAAATTCAACTTGTTAGCCTAAGTTCAATATTTTGTCCAAAATTGATGATAAACTGGAATTTTCAGTATTTCATATTTGTCAAAAATTCACTTTTAAATCGTTAAATTTGGCAAATCTAGATAATTTATTTGCCGATATGCCAATTTATTATTCTAATCGATGCATAAATTATCTTAAAACATTGTTTAGAAAACAAGGAGTGTTCAGTGTTACTCTAAATCCCGTAAATCTATCCCCTACGTCAACAAAAAATATAAAAAATCCCACAAAATACGTCTGTCTTTACTTACGTACGAACATACTAATGTTTTAATTTCTTTGCAAAAGATACATTTTGATATATCGTTATATGTAATTTCAACGCCAGAATATGCGTATTAGACATCAACTTTATATCATTTAGAGCCTGAATATTTCAAATTAATTTTAAGGGGGGAGGGGGGTGCTAAGTTTGGCATTTGTGAACCCACAAATAAATCTGAAACTAAACTTTTTTCACACAATTTGTTGCTTATATATCATATATCATTATTACATTGGCATTTATTAGCTATATATTCAAATTTGAACTATCCAAAAGTCAGAAAGTAAAAATTGTCAAAATATTTCAAAGTCCGAAAACTTCAAAAACTTTATACCGAAAAAACTGTAAAGCGAAAATCCAAATTTTATTGGCTTTGATGGTCTTATTTTCCAACATTGTATCACAACTGATAAATCAGATCAAATGATGAGATTTGTTTATCTGAAAGGAATTGACAGTTAAAAAAGACATTTTAGCTTCAATTTGGTACTAAATATCAGAGCATCTAACTTATCCACAGAAAATTATGGAGCTTAAAAGATGAAATTTTGGTTAAAACGAAAATACAAGAATACAAGAATTTTTCGTGATGTACTATAAAAGTAGCTGCCTATGCGTGCTGGTTATATTCCTGTTCTATTTTAAAAAAAGGGATCTTAAAGGACTGAAAAAAGGCCTGGATTATGTGTATGTGTGGCAGTGGGGTGGGGGTTGGCGGTGCACGGAAAGTGATTTAAGCTCATGGCCTACAGGTACGGGTTAAAAATTAACATTACTAAAGTCTACAGTTTGTCTTAAACGTTTAAAACGTATTCAAATTAAAGGAGAGGCATGCTAAAACGATAAAGCATCCACATTTTAAGGTTATATATAAATTCTATAAGAAATGTCAATAGCAAATCAAGGGAAATACAAGAAGACTGAAAATTCCCATTTTGTACAGATTTTTGGATAGAAAGGCCAAATGTAGCTCACTTTCACAGTTACATTCTACTAAATAGGTCTCCTGTATTTCAGATATGATTAAATCTAAATCCCAAAGCAAATAAAACATTATATTTTAGCATTAAAAGAAGTGATATTTAGAATTTTTCCTTAATATTGAGGGGCTTATTTCCACATTTCTGAACCTAACAGACGATTCAAACAAAATATTTTGGACTCAATTTGTTGCTAACACATCATAAAACATAACTAAATAGGCAATAAGAAGATGTTTCCGATCCTTACATTGAAAAGTCGAAATATTGAAAATATTAAAAATCCCGAAAATTCCCATTTTTAAAAAATCTTGACGTCAGCAATAAAAATCTTAGAACTTAAATGGTGTTATTTTTCAAGCGTGTGTCAGAGGTGGTAAGTAAGGTACAAAAAGTACAGCAAACACCAAAAGATATACATCTAAAGGAACTAAAAGTCAAAAAGTCTTCATTTTCATCATTTTTCGCAAGGTAGATGGGTATATTTTTTTATATCAACAGACCATTCAAAACTGTGCAGGTTATTTTCATGTTGACATATTTTATTTTGTAGGGGGGATATAGGAGGACTGAAAAAAATTGGTCTAGATGGGAAGTGTGGGGTACACGGAAAGTGATTTCAGCCCCTGGCCTATAAGGCAAATGTTTAAATTTAGCATGCATGGGCGTTCGACTACCATATGAACAGGCCTGACAGGTCAAGCTTTTATGTGTAAATTTGTAGATAGAAAATACCACAGTACTATTTTTATTGGCAAAAATTGAAACATTCATTTATGGCAGAAACGACATCGATTTATTCAATACGGGATATGTACTGTTAAATATTTAAGGGAGAATATTAAAGTGTCATCTTCGTAAGTGATACGTGAAAAAAAGCAGAAAAACAAAAAAGGTATACAAAGACAATGTGTCATCATTTCAATGAAAATAATCAGGACAGAAAAGGTAATTTTTTAATTTTTTGGGATAAACTTGGCAGTGTTTTTCTTATTTCAAAATGACAGTCCATTCTTTGTGAGAATCAGTTTTGGTGAAAGAAAATGTAGAATTTGAGAAACAACGGCAGTAGTATACCGAAGGAACAAGGGAAGCGATGACTACAAAAATCGAATTGTCGAATCAAATATTCAGAAACCTCTGAAAATTGTCAAACTATCAATTATGGATAGCTTAAGATATATTCGAAATCCTGTCAGGAGGAATCTTGCATTTTTTTTTTGAATGGAAAATAAACGTAAGTGTTTCGTTTTCATTGACCACGTGTTTATTGTGTATTGCACTTTTATTGTAGATGTCCTTGGTACTGGATTTGGCTTCCTAGTTCGATATTTTTGGAAATAAGTACTTCTTTTTACTACTTTGGATTATGGCTTTCCATATTATCTGATTTTAATGCTGCTGATGAGAGGTTACTCATTGAAACACATGTATAGCATATCGAAATTTACTGTTTTTATGCAACTTTGATATTTTTGTATTTGAACCATTGGGTCGATACCACTGCTGGTGGATCAGAGGTCCCCGGGGGTATTCACAAGCCCTATAGTCAGACTTGTCTGACATGAAAATTTTACCTTGCGTGTTATAGAAATTTACTGTTTTCATAAAATTCTAATCACTAAAAAATACTGAGGCTTCATTCCGTGTATTGCACTCGGTAGATGTCCTTGGTACTGGATTTGGCTTCATATTTCAATATTTTTGGAAATGAGTACTTCTTTGTTTACTACTTTGAATTATTGCTTTCCATATTATTTGATTTAAATGCTGCTGATGAGAGGTAACTCCTTGAAACACGTGCACAGCATAATGATATTTACTGTTTTTATGCAACTTCGGTATTTTTTGTATTTGAACCATTGGGTCGATGCCACTGCTGGTTGACCAGAGGTCCCCGAGGGTATTCACAAGCCCTATAGTCAGACTTGTCTGATATGAAAATTTTGCCTTGCGTGTTAAAGAAATTTACTTTTTTTAGAAACTCTAATCACTTAAAAATACTGAGGCTTCATTCCGTGTATGGCACTCGTTAGATGTCCTTGGTACTTGATCTGGCTTTCTATTTCGATATTTTTGGAAATGAGTACTTCTTTTTCACTACTTGGATTATGGCTTTCCATATTAATTGATTTTAATGATGCCGATGAGAGGTTACTTTTTGAAACACGTGTACAGCATTACGAAATTTACTGTTTTATGCATCCTCGGTGTTTTTGTATTATACTCCTGCAGAGTCATTTTCAGCGTTTTATAAAGCTTGAAAAGGAATCGATATTACTAAATGTAGATATTAAACGATTGACATGGACGAGGATAATGCACGTGTATTTACAAAAGTCTGGAATTATTTACATATATTTCAACGTTTAAAAAAAATATCAGTCATATGACTGATTAGATAATCAAATACGACTGATTAGATAATCAAATACTAACATTAGCGATTGAGTGTTTTTTAATACATGTACCAGATAGATTCCATGCAGTATATGCAAACTTTCCCAGATAGACACAAGATATATCTGATGAATACATGTACAATGACTAAAATAACTTTTGTCTTATGAACTTTATTTGAAAGTATATCTCTCTACAGTTTGACATTATTTCAGATGAGGCAAAGCTAGTGCACAGAAATTATAAACATTTTTGATCACAAAAGGTGGTAATGCTGAAAACAAATGCACGATAAAACGAAAACAAAAGATAAATTTATTAAGACAATATAAAGTATACTAAAGAAATCAGCCAGTTCAACTGACCCTTTCTCAATCGAATTTCACATATATCACTTTATGAAACTTGCCAGATTGCTTTTGTTTTTTTTAATTCAGCAGATTGCAGATAATTAAACTGTTTTTGCATATCATTACGCAAATGCAATCTTGCAGTTTTGATAGCTTGTTAATTGACTTAAATATATCATCTCGGAAATGAACTCGTACCATTGATTTTTCCAAGCTTTGGATAGAGTAATATTAAACTATCAACGACTTCCATAAATTAAATTTCATATTTGTGTCTTCGGTTACACTTGATTTTTGTCATTATTGAATCAAGATTAAGACCCTCTTGTTTGCATTAATACTGTTTTTTTTTTTCTGGTATACCAAAAATTTGACTGACACGCATTGATAGAAAATTATCAGTTCATCCGTCATCGATAACAGTGTCATATTGTACTAAATATATCTAATAATGATATCTTGTACACGTATTTAGTATCTGATTTTATATACAACTCATCATAGACTCTGCACTGTACCTTTAGTCTCAACGTGAGCAAAATAAGCTTAAATTGTAAATGACAAAATGCCAACGTAACTGTAAATTAACTTTTTGCGTAACAACTCAATCCAACATTTAGCATATTTAATGAATAATTGCAGATATATATCTACGATATATATGTATTCCTCTTCAGCAGCACTTGAACCCAAACATAGGAAATCAATAATTTCAAAAAATGTTTAAAATGCATAAAACCGAACGAAATCCAAATAGTCAGTGATATCAAATATAGCTTAGGACAAAACTACGATGGAGGGAGTTTAACTTCAGATTTTAATATTTACATTAATTCAGATATTAGTAATCGAACATAGTGTACACATGAGAAATTATCTCATGTATAAGTACACCATATCTAAGAAAAATAAAAAGCATACATCTCTAACACAGGGAACAGTTTTACAAACTCCAAACTGCATTAAGGGAGTACGAGCCTGAGATTTCAGAAGCATTCTATATCCTCGGGTTTTATCAATTCAAACATTGCTAAAATTTTTTGCACATGGATCACATTTTCTTGGTCATAAGTCACTTTAAAATACATAAAATAGACTGTGTATAAAATTTAATCAACTTCCAATTATAATTTCATATATCTAAAGGCCTATAAACATCTTATGCAAATTGAAGGAAAACTCTAGAGAGATCTGTTTCCCGCCAAAATTTTGACGTCTTATATCTCAAAAATTCCTACATGGATTTTCAAATTTTTTTTCTCAAGTTGTTCCATCAGATGTGCTCTTCAAGACAAATGGTCAGAATTTTAATTCTAATTACAAAATTTTTGAGACTCGTACTCCCTTAAAAGACAAACTCCTGTATGAGACATGTTACGAAAGGATGTGGAGTACATGTCAATGAACATGAGATCATAACATATATTTTAACTTGTCTGTTTCCAATCAAAGTACATTCAAGAGCAGATCGAAGTGCTATATATTCATAATTTTCAAAATTTTATTTTTATAATTGGGGTTTTATTATCTTAGAAGACGTTTTATGTATTTATCAATTTTAATTCTAGAATTATTCATGATTAATTTAAATATATTTTTAAGTAATCAGAAAATTTCTAACGAATTTTCAGTGGTTTATGTATTTTCTATGAAGAATGAGGTCGGGTATAAAAAACGTATTCGGATTAGTCACCGGTATCTCAAGGAAGACGAGATAAGCGGATTAAAGTTATCTACAATAAAGTTTGTGATTGAGTGCTATATGTTTTTTTTCTTTTTAGCATGAAAACATAACTTCTGGTCTCGATGTGCATACAAAACGTAATGGTTTGTTTTATCAAACGGACATAATATTGAATCATCAGCAAAAACTTCGAACATGTGTCAACAGAGTGAAAATATCTTGTAAGATTGGTAAAACGACTTTGGATGTTGCTGATGTCAAGTATTCATGTCCACAATCAGGTATGTGTACAATTATCTAATGCAGTTTAATTCAAGAATTGAACATATAAACACCCATCAGTTAAAAAAGTACATACATACGACAAAATGTATGTATACTTCTTCAGTAACAGAACATTTATTTGACAAATGTTTACCTAAGCATACACCAGACACTTATACCTCTTTAAGTAAAACAACATGATTTGAAGAATACATGAATGATATTATGTATACAGTAAAACAATGCTCGTTTAAATACCGTCACTACACATCTTTGTAGCTGACAGGAACATACAAATTAAAAAAATGTTCAAAACTAAGAAGTATCGCCCTCTTGCATACATTGTCCTTAGCTGATTTTAGCTTTACTATTTAGATCCGATTGGCAATTTGTTCACTGAAGAGACATAAGTTGTCGAAATGTGATTATGCAGAAACTAAATTAACAGTAATTTCGGTATTCCGTTTGTTTTTACACCTGTACAGCAAAATTTTAACTAAAGTATACACATGTTAAAAAATGGATAACAGGAAACACCTACAATGGCTGAAAATTATAATTACATGCAAAAATTTGCAAGGGAACTACACAAGAAAAACACGTATAAGCAAAAGACAAACGTAGACAACGATAGGAACTCGTATACATGTATACATATACAAAGAAAACAGTATTCGCATTTGAAATAAATTAACAATAAAAGGATATGTAGTAAATGTACATAAGACATGTAAATATATTTTGACAGTAAAGCAGAACCTACATTGAACACATGAATACATTCAACTATGCAGAAACACATAACCTACACGGCGTACTTGTGTACCTAACAATACAAAACAGAATCTACATATATACTTATGCACAAGAAAATAGAAAGAAAACTTACATTCGACACCTATAAAACCTGTTTGTAAACACTTTGTATTTTCAAAACCTGCATAGTAAACAGTAGAAAGGAAACGATATTGGAACGCCTGTACAGTGACACAGGACAATACAAAGTCGCTTGTAAAACTTTAGATTGAAAGATAAAAGAGAACTCGTTTTCGACATTTATAAACCAGCCTATTAAAATAGAAAATGAAAAATGAATACATGTAAAACAGTGGATATCAGAAAACATCTACAGGCCACAGTCTGCCAGGGAACTATACAGGAAAAACAGAAAATCGGGATTGACGGACTTGCTACCGGCACCAGGATTTTACCGGATTTTTGGTACCCAAGTCTCCCCATCATCTGTCCCGTTTCTCTATAGTATAATTAACATGCGAATAAAACCAAAGACACGTAGACTACTAAATCTATGACCATAATCTTGAAAAGAGAGAAAATGACAAAACATAATTTTAAAAGATTGATAAAGGGTTGTTCGCCAAACTGCAGCCTAACTCAAGAAACCTACTATGCGGGTAAAACACTGTCGCACTGCGGAAGAAAAATCAACCTCAAAACTTCCTGAATGGTTCATACCTTTAAATACCTTGTATACCTTCAAAGTGCAGCACCAAAATACATCTGACATCTATATTTGTATCCAGAAACTTGCATTTAATTTAAATTAAACAACTTTTATCTACAGAGTAAAACAGTACCGTACGTAATTTGAAGCTGATTTAAGTTATCTTGTCTGTTCCGCAGAATTCCAAGACTTGAATGACACATATTCGTATGAATAAAACGACAGATGCAGGAAAAATATATGGTAAAAACGTGAAAAAAATGCATTTCAAAATTATTTTCTGGACTTTAATACTTCTTTATTTAAAATCCAAAATTATTGCTTTGATAAGCTTTTGACATATGAAATACTTGTCAAAAAATATGGCATATTGTGGAGCTTGATATGAAAAATGAATCCTTTGGTCATACATTTTAGATTGAAACGTACTCAAACTTTTATTATCCTGAAATATCTAACAAACAATACAGTTTTCAGCCTTTCTCTACCTGAGCAGGCAAGGTACCACGTGACACAAGATAATTCATGATTATTGAAATTTGTAGACGCATCTCAAAACAGAATGACGGTCGAGGATTCGAAAAATATTTTAAGGCCATATTCTGAGGCTTGAAAAAAACCCTCATTGACCCTTTTTTTTACCATTTCAATAAAATACAAATAGAAATCACCTCCCTCACTAATTTTGGGGTGGTTTTTAAAATGCCAAAAAGCTGCCTCGTCTATTTGTTTTAACATATAAAAAGATAAAAAAAATCACCCCCCCCCTCATTAGTTTTAATGAAAAATTGCATGACTACTAATTCATTAACATTTTATGGCATACTATTTTAATCAAATGCAAATGATTTGACACAAAGAGTCATATTGAAGAGGATTTATCTGTAAACCTTATTTATTAATATAGTTATGTAAAATATGATGAAAATTGTCTATGCAGTATAAAATTGTTAGAGCAAATATACATAGGTTAACTCGACTAATACGGCCAAACAGGCCCAATGTGGTTTTACTGACTCTATATGGATTTACTGGCCGAATACGGGTTTACTGGCCCAATATGGCCCAATACGGACTTCCGGTTCATTACGTTTTTCAACAAAATGGCGGAAAATATCATGAACAGAATATAATTTGCCACACTGCTACAATGTAAATCAATTTTTTAATTACAATTTATTTTAAAACAGAGATTCAGTTTCATTTTAGGGATTCGATTTCGTATTTTTACACTCGATTTGCAGAAGTTGAAGGACATCAATGACAACGCTGATTTGTTGACATTCTGAAAAATGCTTTGATAGTTCGGTGATTTTTGATAGGAAACATCGTTGTATTCAAACATGTCATCAATCAGATTTCAACACAATATGCTACGGAGATCAGAAAAGTAAATCGTATTCAGATACCGTCACTCGATGAATTGAACTTGAGTCATTTGCATGGCTGACGGACATTTCAATGTTTATCCATGTCATTATACATGAAAAATGCAGTCACAAATCAAATTTACAAATGTTCGAGACCATTTTCCATAGCAGAAATACACGAAAAATAAACTTAAGAATAAAGAAAAAGTAAACATAAAAATTGACTGACAAGTCTTTTGCCCATTTTGCTGCCATTGAATCGATAGTATATAGTTTACATAACTATTTCATAAAGGCGTCATAGAATGTTATTTTTCACATTGGTCCTATATTATGTCTTCGGACAGTCGTATTCGGCCTTTTGACAGCCGTATCAGGCCTCAGCGTTGCTGCGGCCCAATACGGCTGTCCTCGGTCCAATACGACTGTCCTTGGACATAATAATGACAGGATCAATATGAAAAATCCCATTCTTTAACCGTATAATATTCTTGATGATTTTTTTTATTTTATTACAGATACAAACATGAGACGATTTGAAACATCGACAGCATCATCTACCATTTTAAGCAAAAAACGTGATTTTCTTGTTTTTTTATTCACATGTATTGTTGTTTTCGTATTTTCGTAATTTTGTTCTGGCAACCTTTTGTACCAATTGAAAGGTATGCAGTAGAATACCGAAGGAACAAGCCTAAAGGCCTTGATAGGTCAGCAGAAGAATACCGAAGGAATAAGCCTAAAGGTATTAATAATAAGAAGTCAGCAGAAGAATACCGAAGGAACAAGCCTAAAGCGTTGATAAGTCAGCAGAAGAATACCGAAGGAAAAAGCCAAAAGGCGTTGACAAGTCAGCAGAAGAATACCGGAGGAAAAAAGCCTAAGGGCGTTGACAAGTCAGCAGAAGAATACCGAAGGAACAAGCCTAAAGGCGTTGATAAGTCAGCAGAAGAATACCGAAGGAGCAAGTTAAAAGGCGTTAATAAGTCAGCTGTAGAATAACGGGGAAAAAGCCTAATGGCGTTGATAAGTCAGCAGAAAAATACCTAAGGAACAAGCCTAAAAGGGTTGAAAGGTCAGTGGAAGAATAACGAAGGAACAAGCCTAAAGGCGTTGATAAGTCGGCAAAAGAATACCGAAGGAACAAGCCTAAAGACGTTAATAAGTCAGCAGAAGAATACCGAAGGAACAAGCGTAAAGGCGTTGATAGGTCAGCAGTAGAATATCGAAAAAGCCTAAAGGCGTCTAAAAGTTAGCGAAAGAATTCCAAAGGAACAAGATTGGGCACTGACAAATCAGTAGTAGAATATCGAAATAACAAGATTAAAGGTGTAGAAGTTAAACGTAGAATTCCAAGGACACATAATTGAAGGGTTTGTAAAATCGGCAGAATATACCACAGGAACACAATCAAAGTCAGCAGAAAATACAGATGGAACAATCAACAGTAATTTTTTGAAGAAAAAAACACGATTAAAGACGAAGACAAGTTGGGATCATGGCAAGATAGTGTAAAATAAAAAAAATAGAAGGGAGTAGAAAAAAAAGAAATGGTTGGCTGTCCTGTTTAAATGAAATGAGTATCACCGGTACAAATGAATGAATGACGTTTCCTAAAGTTTCAACATTACTGACTTCAAATTTCCATCGCACGATTTTATTAAACATCAAAATTGTTCATCAATGAGTACTGAGCAGAATTATAATGAGAATTGTGTGAATGGTAGAAGGCAAAATACTTAGAAACAACGGCAGTAGAATACCGAAGGAAAAAAGGGGCGAAATTCACAAAAATCGAGGTCCAAAGACAGGGCAAAAACGAGAACACAGAAAACAATGACGTTAGACAGAAAAACAATGGCGCCAGACAGACACAAAGCACAGAACCAGAAACCACAACATTCAGAAGGAGGGATGCAATAATAAGTATTTCTTCCCTGAAAAAAAGATGGTCGTGGTATGACTTACTTTCGACAGTACTTTCCAATATCAACGGTAAAATTACTTTTACAATTGAGTTATGAGTGGTAAATGATTTCATTCTAAAAATATAATGACTGCAAGTACTAAGTAAAAAAAAGAGAAACGATTTTATCGTTGCTTATTACCTTGAAACAGAGGAAACTTGAAGGATAAATATGAGTCTTTTTTATAAATGGATATCTTGTGCGCATTTTGTTAAATCCAGAAATTCCTAATATCCGCAATTAGAAATGATACAAGTGATTCCTTCTAAGCATGTTTAGATATCAAAAAGCGTGTTCTGTGAAATATGGTGTCAAAGAAATATAACTCAAAGTAAGTTATTGAAAAATGCAAAAAATGAGGAACTTTTCTTTTTGTGAAAACTGAGCGTTTTCCAAGCAAGGACTGCACCAAGGTGTGTCCCAACTTTAATTTTATTTTTTACATATCAGAAGATAAATTAACGATAACTTCGGTATTTTGTTATTTACTTTTGTTAACAAACTTCTTGCATTGGACTGCCTGGTCATACATGATGTAATGCTGTACATTTCTTCAAATATTTAGAAAAATTAATATCTGTTAGTGGTTTTGACACTATTGTGTTTGTAAAGTGAATCCTAACTGAGGTTAATTCATATCCAACATGAATGGAGACAGCATTACAAAGACAAAACAAACAAACAAAAAGGAACAAGAACGTCACATAATTAAAGCACTAGCAGTGTGAACCCAAATAAAAACTGAGGTATCATCAAGTGCTCCGGAAGGGTAAGCATGACCTGTTCCAAGCGTGTCACCCGTCATACTGCCAGTAAAAAGTCCGATTTGTCACAGTCGGTGCTTGTCGGTCCGGTAATACATGTAAACTCTGGATCTACCCAAAGATATATATTCTCATTTGTGAAATAGAAATATTGTAACGGTCTGTCAAATCATGGTGACGACCGTAACATTTCTGTGGTAACAATTGCAGCAGTGAGTGAACATACCCTTGATGTATAAGTTTTTTAGACAGTAATTTCGCTCTGTTGACAAAATAGTTGTACAAACTACAGGCACGGCCATAGCTTATCTGTTGTGAAATGAGAACGTCATATGCCGAAGATGTGGGTATAGTACTGCTTAAAAACGAGAAGTTAACATTGTCAGTTGGAAAGTCGAGTATTTTGATTTTTTTAGAGAGCTACATTTCTTTATTATATAAGATAGAGTAAAATGCATGGCATAATCTGTATCAGACGTCATAACAGTCTGAGAACCCAATATCACCCAGAGGGCCACAGGCCCGAGGATTAAAATTTGTTGAGGGTTGATAATGCATCTTATACAAACTTTGACTTGTAGTATTTGCTTTATGATATATTTTAACAATTGAAATAGATTTTTCCGATTGGTCAATATTTTATTCCATCTGATTTTGCCAGATTGGTCAATACATTTATTCAATCTCATTTTGCCAGGAAATCTTGGCAACCAATATTTTATTGGTCAATATTTTTTTTCATCTGACACGATAAGAAATCTTGAGAAAATCATATAAATCAAGAAGTCAAAAAATAGCATTGCTTTATTTTGAAATCTACCAAATTTACAAAAATGGGTGATATTTACAAACTTCGATGTATAATCGTCGTGAAAAACTTCGGTGTTACTACAGACAGGATTGCCAGATTGGTCAATATTTTTATTTCATCTGAAACGATAAGAAATCTTGAGGAAATTATATAAATCAAGAAGTCAAAAAATATCATTGATTTATTTTGAAATGTACCAAATTTACAATTAGGTGATATTTACAAACTTTGGTGTATAATTGTCGTGAAATACTTCGGTGTTACTACACACAGGATTGAGGCTAACTCTTTGGCAAAATCTATTGATCGTTTACTTTCTTTTATTTAATGAGTATCAGGTCCATGCTCGTATCGAATTAATATCCATGAAATGAAAAATAACATTTGTATAAAGCTGTACCTAATTTAACAGATTGTTTTAGTCTGTACAAAGTTAAATGCCAAGGAAAGAAGACTGCGTCTGTTGCCGCGTTTTTAAAGAAAAAAAACATTAAGTGGCGCAAAACGGAACTCCTGTGTTATATTTTCCTCTGTATTTGTTTAATATGCCGATGCTTCAAGTTAAAGCTTTAACGCGTTTTATATTTAAACATATTGAAATAAAAAAATGTGTTAAGAATTTAGAAAATTATTATGATAGAATCAAAGGTGTCATTCAAAAGCCCTTTGCCTGTTAAAAAATGTATTGGGTTATAATCCAATTTTTAAAGACCAATTTGAAGGGAAAAGTATGCTACGATTAAAAATGGTGTGCAGTATGCTTGAGTTTTAATAATATATTTGTCGCATTTGAAGGTGCAATATATCAACAGCGAGTAAGTATACAAATGGGCACGAATTGTGCTCCTCTGTATGCAGACTTGTTTTTATACAACTACGAGACTGAATTTCTTCAGGGACACTTAAAAGCTCATAAAAGAAAATATCATTCAATCTAACTTATAGATACATTGATGATGTATTTTCGATTAATAATGAATCTTTTGCTAAATGGATTCCAACAATATATCCCCAAGAATTAGAGATAAAGAAAACAGCTAAAACCGCTGGACTTACATCTTTTTTTTAACTTACATCTCGAATTTGACGAAAATGGTTATCTCAGTATTTAAATTTACTTCAAAACGAGGACGACTTTAATTTCAAAATTATCATTTTCCTTAACATGGACAGCAATATCTCAACATCTCCTGCTTACGGAGTGTATGTTTTACAGTTCATTCGTTACCCGAGAGGTAGCACCTGCATCTGCTTTGTCTTTTAGCCCTTTGTATTTCGGCGCTTGACAATTCTGACTACAAATTTTGTAATTACCCTCATTTGTTTTGTGCCAATGTGGAATTGTAGTACGAAATGCAAAAATGGATATCTAACTTTTCAATAGATGCAATAATATTAAGCCATATTTAGTAATAGTTAAATTATGTTTCAGAGTAATTAATTGAAATAAAGTGCTTGGTAAAAAAGTGGGTGGTTAAGATTCCCGAGCGCGCAGCGCGAAGGCATTTTAACCAACTCTTTGCTTACGAAGCACTTTAATTCAATTAATTACAATGAATCATACTTTAAAAGACTTAAAAACCTTCACAATTAGAACAATACAAGAAAATATATGTACTGACATCCAGCCATTAATATAGAATCATATAGTATACAGTTACTGTCTTTTGTTGAGGTAAATGTGCAGTGTTATTGACTTTTGGGGAAACAGATATTCATCGAGCCGCATCTATTCTTACATCTATTCGTCAACTCAAGCAGGACATGCTTACCCTTCCGGAGCACCTGATGTCACTCCCGGTTTTCATGGGAGTTCACACTGTGAGTGCCTTGGTTCTTGGTGTTGTCTTTTTATTTCCGTGCATTGTGGCTGTCTCGCGTCCTAGTTTTGTCTTTGTTTTATCTGTTACCGTTTTTGCCATGTCTTTGGACTTCGATTTTTGTAGGCATCGCTTCCCTTGTTCCTTCGGTATTCTACTGCCGTTGTCTCAAATCATGGCAGCGAGGTTTCATCAAAGTCGTTTGATTACCGTGATATTACAGAAAAGTAGCATAGGTTCGATCCTTGGAAATATTTCCTACATGAAACTCAAACTACATCTAATATATATGGATTTCCAAATGTTTTCGTTTGATCTGTACTGAATAGACATAAGTCGTCGAAATGCGCATATGCAGACTTTAAATTCACAATAATTTCGATATTTTGTTATTAGTTAAAGCATAACAGAAGGTCAAAGTTCAGCAAAGGACATATAAATGAATTAAAAATACTATATTCGTGTCAAACAAAACGAATTGGCCAAGTCATGCATTTTTAAACGTACATATTGTGACGATAAAACACTTACCAAACAACATAACAAAGATAGAGAAACGCTCTTAGTTCAACCCAAAGATAACACCTTACCTACTATGTACTGGATTTTAAAGCTTCACAAAAAAGCCCAACAAAAAAGTTTTATTTCGGCTTCGAGTAATTGTTCTACCATAAATTTGTCCATCCATTTATCTAGTGCACTTACTCGAATAAAGGATTTAGATGGTAATTTATCTAAAACTTCAATAGAATTTTTTACACTCCAAACGTAATTTACACCAGTTTTGATATGTCTTTTCACAATATTTTATTACTATAAAAAAGACTCATTTTTCGTCAGTTATGATTTTTCTACACTTTATACAAACCCTTCCGCATAAGTTGATTAAATTCATATTTGGACAACTTATAAATTGATCTTTCATATTGTCGGGTCTTCAGTTTATTTGCTGTAACAAAAAGCAAGGATTCTTCTCCAATATGACTTACAACAATCATTGCTACTGGACATGTGATGTGATTATGGCACTGAATCTCTTTCTAGACAACATTTATGTGTTTGGCGTTTTGTTTATCACCAGGTCATTTGAATCCCCATGAGTACTAATTGTGCACCTCTCATTACAGATATTTTCTGTTCTGTTACGAACAGGGACTTCATGAGAAAACTACAAAATGGAACTGTACATGTACCAAACAGTAATAAGCTTATTTCAATTTTCAAAGATAACAGCAGGTACACTGACGATTTCCTTACTATTGACGATCCCAAGTTTTTAGATTATGTCGACATCATTTACCATAAAGAACTAAAACTTAATGAAGCAAACAATGATTCTTAATACTGCCTTTTTCTGGATCTAAGTATCATCATTGACCTTTGTAAACTAAAAACTAAAATTATGATAAAAGGAACTATTTTGATTTCATTATTACTAATTTCCCTTTTCTTGACGGTGACGTTCCCCTAGCTTCATCCCTCGGGGGTGCTCATATCTCCACTTGTACAATTCACTCGCGTTTGTTCTACTCTTGACGATTTTAATGAGCGTAACCTCACTCTCACATTCAAACTTTCATAACGAGATTACAGATTTCAGAAATTATTAAATACTTTTAAGAAGTTTTACAGAAGATATGAACAGTTGATACCTTAATGTGAAGTGACTCGTAAACAGCTATTTACAAATGGGATTTCTAATCCTAGATTTTATAGAAAAGTTGTTAAAAAATGTCAGAAACTGATAAAAAAAAGCCAGAAACCCTGGGAGGTAATTTACATTTTTTTACGTAATAATGGATATCGACGGAATATTTCACACAAATCCGTTAAAGTGGCTTTGGAATCCAGTGACCTGAAGATTTTACACATAGACTGGCATCTCACTGATACTGCCAATGTCTACTTAAATGCATGACGACTCTTTACCAAGCCCTTTAGGAAGTTTTTAGTTTTATTTTTCTTTCATGGTGCGACAGTGTTTTACCATCAGACTGGGTTCCTTTAGCTAGCCGGCAGTTTAGCCGCGAGCACTCTTTGGCCCATCTCTCTATATTACGTTGTGGTCATATAGTTAGTAGTCTATCTGTATTTTGCTTTATTCGTATGTTTATTATACTTTAGGGAAACGGGATAGAGAAAGGGGAGGTTTGGGTACCCATAAACCGGTTTTTACTTTACTGCTGGTTTTTCTTAGTGCCAGTACCAATTCCGTCTATCCCGAGTTCCCAACGTTATTAATGTGTGTCTCTTGTCTTTATTAGTGTTTTTCTAGTGCATTTGTCTTGTGAACTATGTCATGTGATTGTAGTTTTCGGCCTTTGTAGGTGTTTACTGATATCCTTTGTTTTTGATGTAATGCATAAAAATAAATGAGATAGAAGCAATTAATTCAAGGTTAATATTTCCGTCAAAGTGAATAATTTGAGATAGATTATCAGTTAAAGTGCTTCGAAATCGAGAGAATCAAAGGAGAGACAAAAGAGAGATGGAATAAGTCCAAGCATTTTAAAGAATTAAAGTATCTTGAAAAACAAATGAATTGTCATATCGGTTCTTTAACTGTATTTATTTCCCCTCTTTATAATCTAAATTCTGTTGTTTACAGGATTATAAAACGAATCATATTAAACGATTTACTATTGTTAAAGAAAACTGTACACTTGTATAATTGTTTTATGGCTTCACAACCGATCGGGCTTCAATGTTATATTATGTCGATATTACCAAATGTTTATGTTGTAATTTCAAAATACTTTTTGTTCAGAGAGGAGAGTGCATAATAAAAGATTAATATTTTCCCCATCTTATTTCCGACTCCCCCTGGAGCCGGTATAAATAATCAGTCGCCGGAAGTAGGCCTGGGGTTAATACTTTCTGAACTTGGATGGGCTAAAAATGAAAATCGCAAATGAAATAAATGGTTTTCTGTTCCTTGATTGGTCTAAAGTTAGAACAATGTAAAGTATGTCCGACGATCCCGTAATAAAACGTTGCTGTATCGTTTTTACAATCATCATAGTAGGTCGTTTCAAACTCTGGATCGTTTTTTACAATCATCGTAGTAGGTCGTTTTGAACTCTGGATCGTTTTTACAATCATCATATTAGGTCGTTTCGAACTCAATTGTAAAGTGTAGATTGTGTGACTTTGAAAAGAAGAGACATGCTTCCAAATCTTGTAGAAGGCGTTTATTCAGTCGAAAATATTACGATTAGTTCTGTTGTCGGAAGCATATTAATCAAGTATAATTTAGTAATTTTCGAGTTAAAGAGATTTTTGCTATGTTGCAGAGGGTCAACTTAAATCATTACTGTAAAATGAAACATTCCAACGGTATAGTGTAAATTATTCTGTTTGACAATATAATGAGAACAAATTCTAAAGGACAATATTTTACAGGAAATGTGTTTTAGTTACGGGTACTCAGATGGATTATATGCCTCATTTCGAGATTGACACTTTAATTTTCAGGTCTGAAAGATTTACGATATCCCATAACTCAAATCATCTTTTTACAATGTATGTACTAGATATTCCTCCAATCAAGGAACACCCGATGATCTGCATGGGTAAAAAACCATTTACACTCCCAATAGGGATTACTGGAGATATGTTCTAACTATATAGTACCCTGAAATTCAAATGGTCCGTGCCTAAACCAGTAAGAAAATAGTCTATTGGAACACTTAACAGTCCGTTTCTATCTTGATATCATTTTGTATGAGTTGTTGACCAAAATGGAACACCAGTACAGTTACTTACAAACACTGGACGCTATTACTAAAACTACACATCATATATCTTTATTAAGTAAAAAAGCTAAGAGCCGGTAGCTTTTTAGAAAAGCTAAATTTGTAATTCAGTACTTATCAATAATTGAATTGCAATAACTGATATTTTTTTGTCAAAACATTTTTACCATAATTTTAAAAGAACACGCATTATGTTAACAATTGCAGTTCAAATGATTACTAATATCTGCAACACCTTTGAACAGGTATAAGGTGTTTCTTACAGACATTTAACTGATTTATTTTATCAAATTATTTGTATTAATTTGATATCTCATATAATATTTATATCTAATTATTTATATCTAATTATAATTAAATGACACAATTCCTAATAATTGTAGATATGAATGAGGATAATAAAATTGCCGGACGAAATTGTCACGAGCCGAAATCAAAAGAGTACAGAGACGACACGGGAAAATTGTAAACCGTGATGAATAGTAAAATCGTAGAGAGTGATGAAAATTAAACTGTATTCAGTAAAGGTACACGTATGATTGTTCCATTGCTTTGTTTCATCCTGTATTTGTAGAGATATTGTCCTAATAGACGAGTTTCCAATTGGTGAATTTTCCCGGAAATATAGATTTTCAGACTACACAATGTTACGTGACGCAATTTACTCCGATTGACCTCAGGTCGAATGGGGGCAATTCATTCATAAAAAGAAATTGGAAATTCGTCTATTAATTCATATCATTCCATTGTTTGTTTATGATACAACAAATTTAAATATAAGCCTTTATTATGATAAGTCATGACAATGAAATTAAATAATGTCAAATACGTACCTATCAAACAAATAACTCCGTTTTCTTTGCAACATCTTCTCAACACTCGACAAGAACCATGATTTCATTACTTATCTCAAGCTTTGATTTTCATATTCAAAAATAAAGAAGTTAACAGTACCATTGGCACACGCAAAACTTCTTTAAATTG
>MJUU01036911.1:383702-396553 GCA_002080025.1 Modiolus philippinarum | reverse complement strand
CACACACACACACACACACACACACACACACACAGAGAGAGAGAGAGAGAGAGAGAGACACACGTTAACGACTTTAAATATCCAAATATGTCTAGATCTTAACATGTTTAGAACAACAAAAATACTCAAGTTACATAATAAACGGTTAGTGTTGTTATGCTGTACACGTGAGTACAGTAGCATTTTAATCAAATAATAAGGAAAGCGATAAGCATTTAAAAAATTGTTTAAACAATTATGAATATCTCAGTAAGTAGCTGGTTCAAACGCTAAACGTTCTATTCTCATTGCAATGACCGTTTGTCTATTATTTTGGGTGTTATTTTAAAGCAACCGATTATACATCTTTATTAGAGATTTTTTACTGTATATCTTCTTTTAAACATGGTTTTTGTTTTCACTTGCAAATGTATGGGCGGCAATTAGATTGATGTTTCTCACATTTGAGACAAGTGAGGAAATACATTATGACGTTATAATTGTGAGAAAAACAACCAAACACCGTTGAAAATGCAAGATTTAGAAATCTTGGCAAGCCTCGTCAGAGAAATATTGAAATCATACACTTGGGTGTCTGAGATTTCTCGGTCCTTTGTGATTCTGGAGATTTCGTTCCTTTGCTACTTATATTGAAGTATAAGAAAGACTTGATATACCTTCTTTCAATCCAGATTCAACTGTTGAGAGGATTGCAAAATGATACGTAATCAACGTTTCACGCTTGTAAAACGGAAATGTACACTATTATAATTTGTTTCCACGGTTACACCATTGAACGGAGCAACGACTGTAATATTATGTTGGCATAATAATATTCATTTTGGAATGTCAAAATGACTCGCATATGACACTGAAAGCCGCTAAAAATTTCGTACCGCGAATGTAAAGCTCTATATAGTTATTATTCAATATGTATCAATAATTAAATTTAAATAACTAGTTTTTGTCATTACTTAACAAAATTAATTCCAATAATTGTCAAACAAAGGAACATATATATATACGAAGGTTCGTTTTCATATAATAATAGATTCCCACAGAATTATTTCATGTAATAGTTATTAAGTTATTAAAGGCGATGTTAACAGAAATTTTAATGACATATTTTATATAAAAACGATTTATTTATAATTTGATATTTTATATAATATGTATTTCTAATTATTCATTAAAAAGGACAAACAATAATCATAGTAGAATACCCGTTGAAGTGAGCTTTTAGTAATACAAAACAAAAGAACTCAATTAATTGGACTTGTTTTGATATGATTTCAGCACTTGAATTTGTACTTGATAATATATTCATTCGTTTCGGTAACTCTATTTATCGCCACGTCATAGGAATTCCTAATGGGTACCAATTGTGCAACACTTATAGCGGACCTCTTTTTGTACTGCCGCATATCTCAGTTTCAGACCAACATCAGCAAAGACCCATCTATACAGACTTTAATTGAAAAGTTTTACAACACTTTCCGATATTTGGATGATATTTGGATGATATTTCAACTTTAAATAGTGACGACTTCAATATGTATTATAAGGACATCTACCCTAAAGAATAAAAAAATAAAGCCAATTCTAATAATCACAATTGTCCGTTCTTAGACATCAATTTTGATATAACGAATGGTAAATTAGATACTAAAATTCATGATAAAAGGGACGATTTTTCTTTTCCTATATTTTTGGTAATGAGTACTTCTTTGTTTACAATTTTTTCATTATGGCTTTTCATATTATTTGATTTTAATGCTGCTGATGAGAGGTTACTCCTTGAAACACGTGTACAGCAAAACTAAATTTACTGTTCGTTTTTGCAACTTTGGTATTTTTGTATTTTTAATTATCCATTTCTGGATCGCGATGTTTCATTAGCGCCATCATATGGTGTTAACATATCTCAACTTGTTCGATTTGCTCGAGTTCGATTTTAATGAACGGAATATTTTCATAACTGAAAAACTATTACATCAAGGTTTTCTTTATCATAAACTAGTTAAAACCTTTACTAAATTTTATCATCGAAATAAAGACTTAGTTCATAAATACAATGCAACCTGTAAACATCTAATCAAGGCTGGTATTTCACATCCCTTATTTTACGGTAATCTTTTTCATAAGAGTAAAAATACTAAGCCTGACAAACTTATAAGACCTTTAAATCGTCTAATTCATAAGAGTTAAAATTACGGTATTAACGTAGAGTCATTACGTATGGTATTAACATTGATTTTTTGATAGGGTCTTTGCATCTTAACTAAAAAACATTCTAAATTTCTAAAATCAGTATTGCATGGACACGGGTTATGTCTTCTATATATATGGATGAAATCATTATGCTTAACTCCTCATGGGAAGGGATCTTGGTTGATACTGTATACTGTATACTGAGGGAACATAACTTTATTAGTCAGTTGGTAATGGGTCTGGAGCTGGCATGTCAATTAACTGCTATTAGTCTTTTTTGATTTCATGTTTATGTCCTTATATTTAGTTCTTTCAGTTTCATTTTTCACAATTGACTCAGTCCTGTTGCTAACTGAATTTTACTGTTGTTACAATTGTCTTTTGATTTATCACATTGGCTATAGATGGAAGGTTTGAGCCCAATAAAACTAATTTAACCCCGCCGTAGCAGGTCTGCGTCTGTCCTAAGTCAGGGAATTTGTTAAGCCTTTGTGTGTCTTGTCTGATTTTTAGTTAGTTTACTTTATGTCTATAGGAGTCTACGATGATGTTTATTTCGCTGAACTTGATTACTCTTTATTTAGGGGCCGACTCCGACCTGTCGTTGGGTCTGGGATTCCTCACCATTCATTGAAGATCTTATGGTGGCTTTGAGTCGTCATTACTCGCCTTTGGGTCGTTGTCTCTTTGACACATTCGCCGTTTCCCTTCTTTTTTTGTTAATAATAGTGTTGGCTTATTAAAAATGAAACGGTTTTGAATAAATGTACATAGTACAAAAAAAAAACAATGAATGCACCGAATTTGTTAAAATCAACTGTCAAGAACTCTCATTTTTATCAAAATTCTAACCCTTTTGAAATACTACGGCTTCATTCCGTGTATGGCACTCGGTGGATGTCCTTAGTACTGGATTTGGCTTCCTATTTCGATATTTTTGGTAATGAGTATTTCTTTGTTTACAATTTTTTCATTATGGCTTTCCATATTATTTGATTTTAATGCTGCTGATGAGAGGTTACTCCTTGAAACACATGTACAACATAACTAAATTTACTGTTCATTTTTGCAACTTTGGTATTTTTGTATTTTTTCACTTTTTATCGAACTAAAACGAAGCCTTCAAATATAATCAAAGTATTTAAACCTTATTGTATATTATATACGCTCCTCAGCGTTTTTCCTCACTCAAGAAATAACGAGAATGGCACCAATCAGCACACTGGTTATACCTCGTGGTAGAATTGTTCATTCAAAACACTCATTTACATTGTTTTGAAATGAAATCATATAAAGCTTATAGCATGTTAATGTTGCATTTGTCTTTCCATAGAATTTACCTAAATTATCTCAGTACTGAATATACAAATGCAATAAATTATAGAATTTTCATTGAACGACACTTTGACATCTTCCAAAAGTTTAGATTTTATCTGCACTAAAGAGACATAAGTTATCGAAATGGCCATATATTATTGATACTAGATTCACTGATTGTTAACCAGAGAATTGCCTTTACAAATATTCTCAATATCCACACTAATTCACCAAAACGGAAATCAGTTCAAACATTAACGATACTTTTGAACATATGATAAGTGAGAACCGAACCGTTACTTAGTAATCTAAAAAGAATATTTCAGAGACAATGAAAACATCGGAAACCTAAAGACACAAAGACATCACACATGTAGGGCCCAAAAAAAGAAAAACGGAAACACACACACATATTAACACCATGTGCGAGATCAGCTGCACCAGTAAAGTAAGCCTCTTCTGTCTGCTTCTTATAAAACACCCGCCGTGTTAAACATGTCAAATCCGGTAGAGGAAACAACAAGCTTTTAAAAGGAAAAACCTCAATGAACAGATATCCCATAGCGGACGACAAGATTGTGATGTCAACTGTTTAACTTCTGCATTGATGACTTCAAGTTATGTGTAATAACACTTGTTTAAGTAGCCTTGATGTGAGCAACCAGACTCTATCATGAAAGTCACTGTATCGACCACGGACATTGAGTACAGAATTTGTTTGGAGTTGTTAACTCCATATTACGGCGCTGTTGGAATGTTGCTATAAAGAAAAAGGAAGTTGACTATTGAGAAAGTGAATTTATTGCGATTGTCATATAGCTTAGTTTGAAGGCTACATCTGTTGTCAATGTCGGGTTGAAGGTCAAGGAATAAGGTCACTGTGGAAGTGTCTGTATCATCCTTTTCGGATGGATCAGATGAAAAAAATCACCAAAGCGAGGATTGTTTAGTGACAAAATATCATCTACATAACGGAAACTGCGTAAGTTTTTTAGGAAGCCCTTCAATGAATTCAACCTCATAAGAGTGTAGAAACAAATCGGCTAGAAGAGGTGCACAGCTTGTGCCCATTGGAGTTGCGATAGTCTGTTGAAAACCAAGTCTCCCAAACTGACATTTATATTGTCTATGAGATAATCTGCATTTTATTCTCTTATTCTTCTGTATGTTTTTTTTTTCTCCAATTCGGAGTCATTTTTCACAAAGTTAGCTTGTTTTCTACCTATAACAATGTACTTATATCCCCGTTCACCGTTCTTACAGGAAGAGAATCTAAAAATTAAATCTTGTAGCAAAGATTTTAGTTCTTCATGAGTAAAGGTGGTATATAGTATGGAGAAGTCGAAAGTTTTAAGATGTCAAGAAATTAAATAATCTTTAGATTTTCAATATCCACATTCACACTGCTTCTTGAAAAGCAAGCATCACAATATTTTTGAAGACCCTCCTTTACAGTTGTCAAGATGGAGGTTAACAGCTTAGTATCAGGTTTTGTAGAACATTTGGCATATCTAGCGATGTATCGTTGTTTGTATAGACATTTATGTAATTTTGATACCCAGCGCAAAGAGGGGAGTTCCATATCTTTATCCTTGACCTTGTTGGAAATTTGTTGGAAACCCAAAAGGAAAGCAAAACAGATTTATGGTTCTGTAATATCTCCTCCTTGGACAGAATAGTAACTGTGTAAATTGGATTGTATAACACAGCGGGGCTAAGATATGGGCGTAGGCTAATCCATGATTTAAAACACTATTATACGACAAATGTTCTATTGAGGAAACACATATTTGACAATCATACAGTGAAACAATAAAGCATGAAGCTTAATAAGTCCAAGCGTTGTGTATGCGAACAAGCACTATTGTCTTAAGACCGAATTAATCCATGATTAATTCTTAAAGCGTAAAGCTTATAGTCTAAATATCAAAGTATTTATCTAAAGTATAAAGCTAAAGCCTAAAGCTAAAAACGCCCAAGTTAAAGTTAACGTCTATTATATAGTCTTGGGACTTCTTAATATAAAGTTCACATCATCAGGTAGCTTCAGGAAACATCGGGTTTTATCCATCTGTTGGTATTGTCACTAAGTAAACACAATATTCCAAATCCAAATATGTTTTGAAGAATCAACAACTTCGTATAATAGCAAGGTAGGTGACATCATTGCACACTGGCTAACTTATGATTAAGAAAGGTTACAATGTTTATGTGCATCTTATAACCTGGCATTGAAACAAGTAGATAATAAATGTCAAGTAATAGATGAACGTCAATGCTTTACGGCTACTTCTCTGCACTTGGGTGGTACAAACGTTAACGCTAAGCTAACTATGTTACATTCCTTCCCCACTAAGAACGTTTGTATATAATGAAGAAATCATAGTTCAATCAGCATCAGAATGGATAATGGTGATACACGGTACACGTACAGTACATGGTTTTAATGATATGTATCGAATGTTATAAGTTAAAACAATCCTTGTAACACATAAATCAATCAGATAATAACGTAAATCCATCCAATAATGTAATTACGATAACGCAAAACGATGAGATTATCCAACCGCTAATATAGCGAGTTCGGAGATTGTCTATGATAGTTCATATTCAAAATCCTGTGATAAATTAGTTTGATGATTGACTGGGTTTCGCAAGCAAGGATGGCTCATTTTCAGGATGCTGCGTGTCTTGGACGTCGGAAGAGTATCTCTTTCCATTGCGTTCAGGTCGCTCTTCACTTCGTGAAACGTCTCAGGAACTGCAGGCTGCATAACCTCAAAACGAGACTTACTATTGGATCTAAATTTGGCTGACCAATTTAAACAACGAAACTTATAACAAAGAATTACTATTATAATTATAAAAATTATAAATCCTAGATTGGGATGGAGTATACCCATACAGGCGTTGGACTGTCTGTACCCATTGGCTCGAGCTCCTGGAGCTTATTTATTAAGTGTCCCATTGGAATTTCTTTAATACCCCGTAAATTACTTGGAAATTTGACACTTGAAAAATTTGGCAACTTAGCATGAAAAGGTTCCCACAGTTTAAATTTGTAATTATTGGTCGTGTTCATTAAATTATTAAAATAGTCTTTAAAAACATGTTGGCATTCCTTATGAAAATAAGATGGTAGTGACAACATGGTGCTCACTGCATGACAATACATGTGCAGTTTAACAATACTAATGGAAGGTTTGACATTGATTAGGAACGTAGATTAATTTTGACAGACTACTGTAAATTTGATCTCTACTTTTGTAGCAATAGCCCACTGCCCATCTTGTGAATATTCCGCCACAGGTAATATTTTGTCCAACCTTACTGTTGTTTTACAGAACGGACCAATACGTTCTGTATTTTTCATAAAGAGAGCGGTTATACAAAATTTGTAGACATGCACAAAATAAATGGGGCTTTTAATTGTGCAGAATCCAGTAACTGGATTGTTGCATTGAACCGCTTTTTCATTAGTCATTAATACACATTTCGTGCGTTCTTTATTTATGCCTAATGCTTCTGCCTCTAATTGATACAGTGCAACAACATTATAACTAGTATTTGTGTGCACAGTATACCTTGATCCAATAAAGTGATTGAAATAACAATTGATATCTTAATATCGTATTGACTTTAGCATGAGGGTGTACATGACATTTTATGGACGCTCAATCGTCCTGTGAAATTGTGCCAAAAAGATAATTCAACGCCTTCCCTACTAATGGGATAAATGAACTTTTGTTGTATTTTTAGTGAGCCATATTATTTTACCCATGTATAATGATATTTACTATTAGGATGACTACACATATTCGCAAGTCAGACAACTTCTGGCACTCGCGCAATATACTATAATTAACCCAATTACACAAACAACTGAATGAATGAATATACACACACTGAGAAAAATTGTACAACAAATATTTTATGGTCAGAGACCCCTGTTCCCATGATACAAATAAAAATCTATAGTACAATCTTTCAGATGAATTAAAACAATTGATGGAAGCATTTTAATACATATCTAACTACAATATATTTACTAAACTTTTTAACAAACTTTTAAAATTCTCATTTTTATCAGTTTTACTTCTGCGACGTTTGAGTTTTCTTGCCTTACTTAAAGGTGTTTTTGAAGTTATTTCTACATTATCTATATCCATATCATTATCATTTTGATGATCAGAAAAAAATTCGTTACCAGACCCAGACCCATCATTATTATTTTCGTCCGTAGACATTTCATTGGACATATTTTCACCGGATTCGCTATCTGAATCTTGTTTTGATTTTTGATGCTTAATTATTTGTTTTTGTTTTAACCTACGAGATAATTCAGCTAGTGGGATACCTTCTTCACTTGAACTATTTTGTCTTTCTCTCCTATATTTCCTAATAATTTTTGGGAGAGGAGGCTCATTGTCGGAGTCAGAATCAGTAGTGGAGTCGCCATTAGGTGGAACAACATAGGCGGCTTTACGTAAAGAACGAGACTGGCCAGCAGGAATTTCCCAGTCAAGTTTTGCTAAACGCAAGTGTTCAACACGAGATTGAATTGTCTTACCGTCTAACTGATTTCTGATAATAAAAGTCACAGGAGTGAGTTGATCAATGATGCAATAATAAGGCATCCAGTTATTTTGTTATTTTGAAGATTTTCTATTATTTTTTATAATTAACGGGATTACCGATTTGTAATTGTTCATCTTGTGCATTTTTATTGGCATATTTAAGTTGTCGTTTCTTTTCTTTCCTAAGGTGACTATGGACCAAACGAAATGACTTATGCTGTTGCTCTAACGCTATTTTATGTAAATCTTCACCAGCATACTTACGACGAGGTTTTAATAAATTGTCAATAGGTAATACAACATCACGGTTGTACAACAAGAAAAGTGGTGAATATTTTGTAGATTCACTAATATGAAACCGAATGGCTGCTAAGGTTTGATTTAAATATAAATCCCATGTTTCAAGGTTATCATTTAGTTTTTTAGCTAAAACATCATGTAATGTTCTGTGAAATCGTTCAATTTTAGTATTACTTTGTGGATGGTAAAAGGATGTGCGAACATGATGCACATTTAAGGCTTCTAAAGTTTCCTTGACCTTATAATTTATGTTCTCTGTACCCGAATCAGTAATTAATTCGAGAATTTGACCATGCCTAGGAAAGATTTCATCAATTAGTAATTGGCATATTTGGTCAGCAGACTTATCAGGTACAGCAAAAGCTTCTGGCCAACCACTATAAAGATCAATAAAACCAACAATATATTTATTGCCTGATAACGATTGCGGATATGGACCAGATAAATCGAGACCCACTTTAGCAAACGGGTATGGTGGAATATCGGTTTCTTGTATTGGAGCTTTAAGTTTTTTCATTATTCTCTGTTGACATGTAACACAAGTGGCCACAAAGTTATTGGTTTCCTTAAAAAGATTTTTCCAATAATATTTTTGGCGAATTAGATCATACGTTTTATCAACATCCATGTGATGTGTGTCATGATAGTCTTTCATTACTGCCTCTTTTAAGTGTTGTGGAATATACAATCTAAGTGCTGTTTCATCGTCCGGGTGTGAGATATAATAAACTACATCATTTATTAAAATAAATTTATTTTGAACTTTTTTATTGTCCTTTCCAGAAAATAGGGTGTGTTTTATTTCAGAAATTTCCTTATCTTTTTGTTGTTCACTACTCATATCAAAATCTTTATAAGTATGATTAATCGGATCAGGTAAATTCTTATCATCATTTAGCTGACAACTAGCAAATTGTTTAGCATTAAATCTGTTAGAGTTAATTGCACCTATCTGATAAGCTTTGTCACTTATGTCTGGTTCTACATGTTTATCTGTGTTATTATTAATTAACTCATCTCTCTGCGTATCAGTATTTGTGCGAGAAAGCATGTCAGCACAATAATTAGAAACCCCTTTAATATATTCAATATCGCAGTCGTAAGCTGTTATTTGTAACGCCCACATTTGCACCTTTCGATTTTGCATGGGAGATTCCAATATATATTTCAAAGGTTTATGGTCAGTTCTGATTGTAAATTTTGCTCCATGTAAATAATGGTCAAGTTTTTGTAATGCGTAGTGAATAGCATACGCTTCCTTCTCTATAGTAGACCACCTAGTTTGTGTGTCACTTAGTCTATGAGACAAGAAATAGATAGGTTTTTCTGCATCCGTTTCATCACATCTTTGTGTTAAACATGCCCCAATTGCCTTGTCAGACGCGTCTGTATACAAATAAAAGTGTTTATTCATTTCAGTGTATGCCAAAAGTGGTAAAGTAGATAACTTATCTTTTAAATATACAAAAGCCTTTTCACATTCTGCTGTCCAATTAAATTTTGCATATTTTCTTGTCAAATGAATAATGGGTTCAGCTATTTCTGAGAATTTTGGAATAAACTTTCTGTAATATGAAAACGAACCTAGTATAGATCGAGCTTCTTTAATATTAGTCGGTGGTTTGAGTTTTTTGATAGCTTCAACCCTTTTAGAGTCAGGTTGTATTCCTTTATCACTTACAACAAAACCTAAATACGCTGTTTCAGTATTTAGAAAATCACATTTCTTAAGCTTTAGTTTTAAGTTATGTTGTCTTAAACGATCGAAAACAGTCTGAATATGCTTTAAATGGTCTTCTAAAGTTTCAGAATAGATTAAAATATCATCTAAATATGCTACTGCAAATTTATCGAGACCCTCAAGGACAACACCCATCATTTCTGTGAAAATACTAATTGCATTAACTGCTCCAAATGGTAAAACATTAAATTCAAAAAGACCTTTATGGCAAACAAACGCAGTCTTTCTCTTTGTCTGCCTTCTCAATGGCAATTTGCCAATAACCAGATTTTAAGTCTAAATTTGAATAGAATTTAGACTTCCCTAATAAGGTAAGGATGTCATCAATTACCGGAAGTGGAAAACATTTTTCTTTGTGATCGCGTTTAATTTTCTAAAGTCCACACAAAATCGTTTAGAACCATCTTTTTTGTCAGCAATTACTACTGGAAAACTCCAGGGTGATCTTGATTTTCTGATAATATTGGCAGATAACATTTCATCTACAGCTTTTTCAATTATTTCTCTTTTATGCATGGGAGCTCTATATGGTTTAAGTTTAATAGGTGGGTGACCTTGAACATCAATTTTCATTTTTAAAACATCTGCATAACCTAGTTCAGAATCTTTCATAGCAAAAATATCCAAATTATTTTTTATCAAACTTATGTTCATGAGTGACAACATTTAGATCTTTTAATACATCAGCTGCGCGGTCATTGCTACCTATTTCTGTACATGCTTTCTGTAAATCAACTAGATTCTGTTCATTTATTGGAGATAGATTACCAACAGCACAACCTCTCTTAAAAACAACAGTTTTTGATGTATTGTTAACAAGCATAATTGGGTATTTATTTTTAGCACTACTTTTTACTATAGAATTTGCTAACATAACTCCTGCTTCAGAACTTATTAAACCTTTATCTATGGCCGAAACTTCATACAATTTTGATTTATTTTAGTTTTTATGGAAAGTTCGAGCTTTTGTCCAACATATATTTGTAGTTTGAGGTTTCAATACTACTTTATTAACAAGCCTTAATACAGATGCTATGTGAATATCTTCTTGTAGTGGTACATATTTATTTTCTACTCTAATACAACCTTAATCAAAATACACCCTTACCCCATTGTTAATTAACCAATCACGTCCTAAAATAACATTTCTGTTCATATCAGAGACAAGACAAAATTCATGTTCCATTTTAATCCCCCCCAATTTGAAAAGGAATTTTTGCTACTCCATTTATTTTTAACTGATGTCCGTTAACAGACTGCAATGCGATGTCCTTTTTAATTAATTTTGGTTTATACTTAAGCTCATCAAATATTATCTTATGCAATAAAGAAATTTGTGCACCACTATCAATATAGATCTTAATTTCAAATCTTCAATTTTAATTAGACAAGAGTTCGGACTTCCAGCCAAATTAATTTTATAGGTAGATACATTTTTAAATTTGCCCTTTCTATTTGCTTCCTTATAAAAAGAGCATTTTAGTTTTCCTGATCCCAGTTTTCAGTATTATGAGGACCCATGCTGTGGTAATTTTGTTGGTGAATAATGTTTTGATAACGTCTTCTGGGTCTTTCTTTACAATCCCTTTTAGAATGTCCCTTTTTATTGCAATTCCAGCATACAGGAAAGTTTGCTTTTAATCTAGCCCATTCGCTTGATGAAATGGGGCGGACTTCCCTATGCGTGAATTTGTTTACAGCATTAATTGATTTTTTATTCAAAGGACACTCTCTTGCTTTATGACCATACTTTTTGCATTTGAAACACTGCAATTTTCCTCTTGCATGCCCTATTTCCATAGGTTCAGGGTGAGAATTAGCAGCTTTCTCATTATTGCCTGATCTTAAATCTTTTTCTAAGATTTTGCTCGGCCATTGCAGTACGAATTGCAGCTTGCAATGTACCGGGATTTTCTCTCATGACCTTCATTTTTAAATAGTCAAATGCAAGGCCATCAATAAAAAATCCTACTAGCTGACGCTCTATAGCAGCAGCTCCCCCTTCATTAACCCCTGCATATGCATCTTCGGCTAAAGACAATAGCCGTTCAGCATAGATTAGAACATTTTCATCAGCTTTTTGCTTGACTTTTCTAAGCAACATTAAAGCATGTGCCGAATCAGACACTTCTGCAAAGCATGATGTCAATTGTTCTTTCATTTGCTCCCATGTACTTTCAGGATGGTCACTAATATACCTGTGGAGAAAATCGCTAACGCTACCCTTACTTGATTGGAAAGCTACTGATTTGATTCTGTCCCCTCCAATGTTTGTTAAAATAGCATACTTTTCAATTGCCCTAATCCAACCCTTGAAATGTTTAGAATTGCCCTCAAACGGAGTGATAATTTGTGCAACCCCCTGACCCCCAATTACAGTTGAAAGTCCCGCCATTTTGGCAGCCAGATTATCAAAAACTGCTTCAGCCATTTTAAAATTTTAAAACAAAAATTTAGAAGTAAGTGTCTATGAGGTAAAAATAAAACTCACCTGGCAGTCCTGGACTACTGAACTCTATCCTGGTCACGGCACCAAAAACCCAGTATATAACACAGCGGGGCTCAGATATGGGCGTAGGCTAATCCATGATTTAAAACACTATTATACGACAAATGTTCTATTGAGGAAACACATATTTGACAATCATACAGTGAAAACAATAAAGCATAAAGCTTAATAAGTCCAAACGTTGTGTATGCGAACAAGCACTATTGTCTAAAGACCG
>MJUU01036911.1:333495-377132 GCA_002080025.1 Modiolus philippinarum | reverse complement strand
TTTTCAATTAAATGCTGTTTAGATGGGTCTTTGCTGATGTTGGTCATAAACTGAGATTCGTAGCAGTACAAAAAGAGGTAATATACAAAGAATTTTGGAAAAAAGTAGCTAAAAATTAAATGATACGGTGATAACTGAGAATAAGAATATAGACTAACACACATCCTATAAAAATTAACTGAATCAAATGGCAGTATAAATAATGAAGGAATATGGAGTAAATACACACGAGACAAAGTCTCTACAAATACATGGAAAAACAAACAATGGAACAATGTTTTTTTCTTGTTCTTTATGACGAAGTCAACAATGAGCTTTGCAACATAGATTTATACAAGCCAATTTCCACAATATTTTGAATCTCATCACTTAATACGAACGTCAGATAAAAGTAAGCAGTTTACGATAGGATTTAATCTATATGCTACCTTAATGTTTTAGTGGAAAACTTTAATTTAATAAAAAACAATAATTTGCATGAAAGGAGTATGTACGGTAAGGGGTAAATTTGGCCGCTAAAATTAAGACCCTTATATTTCATAAAATCATGTCACAAAATACAATTCAATATCAGTATATAATAAACTTCGACAGGTTTGGGAAAAGGCTTTTGCTTGTAGAAAAAAAATTACTCCAAAATCCGACAAATATAAGCATTGACACAAAAATGGGCAAGAAATACCAAAATCCTTACATATTTCAGTACAGGAAACATAGAGCGCATGCCTGTGCCATTGAGATTTTTGCATGAAAAGGTGTCAATTATATATAATTTCAACATATCAAAAAATCTCACCGGCACAAGCATGCGCTCTGTGCTGTCTGTGCCAAAACATGACCAAAAATTGACAAAAAATTGTCGTTTTTCCGCAAATCTGGAAGAAGCATGACATTTTTGACGTCGCAATTAGGATTTGATGACGTTACTGCACAAGCATGCGCTCTGTGCTGTCTGTGCCAAAACATGACCAAAAATTGACAAAAAATTGTCGTTTTTCCGCAAATCTGGAAGAAGCATGACATTTTTGACGTCGCAATTAGGATTTGATGACGTTACTGCACCAATTCACTTGAGTTTTGAATTAAGTATTATATCAACTGTGATATACCAAGTAAAGTTTAAAAGGTTACTGCGTTTGAAAATATGTCCAGGATTAGGGGCCAGATATGCCTCTTATCGTACATACTCCTTTGGAAACAAGTTATTTTTTAGACAGTCTTGAAACAATATAGACAAAATATTGCGTTACACATTAATCTTTAAATAGCTATCCGTAGAAATTCAGTTAAAAGTTATTTCGTCATTTAGTTATTCATTTAAAACGATATCAAATGGTATATTATTGTTGATATTTTCACTTCAGCTATATTATTATTCTTTAGTATAAAAAAATGTAGTTATAGCAATGGAAGTTACCCTTGTAAAAACAAAATATTGATGAGAGTTCTACGTTTTTCTTCAAAATGTATATCAACGGCAGAAGATGGATTGTTCAGTGTGATTAGACATACAAAATGTACAATAATAACGTCGATTGTTTATTCTCTAATTATTATACTAAGGGGGTACGAGTGTCAGAAATTGGGTAATAAGAATTAAAATTTGCTTTGAAGAGCACTGCTAATGGAACCTTTTGCTTTGAAGAGCACTGCTAATGGAACAACTTGAACAAAATTTTTTGAAAATCCATGTAGGAATTTTGAGATATAAGATGTCTGAATTTTGGCGGGAAACAGTTCTCTCTAGAGTTCTTCTTTAATTTGCATAAGATGTTCACAGGCCTTTATGAAAATATAATTGGAAGTTGATTGAATTTTATACACTTTCTATTTTATACATTTTAAAGTGACCTATGACCAAGAAAATATGATCCATGTGCAAAATATTTTAACACTGTTTGAATGGGTAAAACCCGAGGATATCGAATCCTTCTGAAATCTGACGCTCATACTCTCTTAAGGTGGATATTTGCATCTTCCGAAATCAAATGTTTTAGGTCCATGCCCTTCCCCACAAACCCTAGACAAATTTGGTTTATATTTTCTGGGCTGCTTATCTTCACAAGAAGCAACTAAATATGGTCTGTAAGTCTCGTCCAATTTTGTAACTTCCGGGATCAAAAACTGTACCCGGAGGTTACGCTTTAAACAAAGATATATGACGTTTCAAACAAAAATTTGAACGTCATAATCCTCAGACGTCATGTTTTGGCGGGAATCGTTTTCGAATTGCCTATTTATCGTGAATTCTCGTGAGTAACATGACGAGACTTACAGACCCTATAAGCCATTGAGATAAAGACAGATGCCATTTATACTCCCTGGGCTACTTTTTCATCAAATCAACCAGAAAAATCAATAAAAAATCCGTCTTAGCTAATTTTGATTGATGTTATGGGCTCATCAATTCACTTCTGATGTAGTGAAGCCGCCCAGAAAATATAAAATGAATCTGTCAAGGGTTTAATGGGAAGGTCGTCAACCTAAAACATTTGTTTTGGGAAGATGGATATTGGTGGAAAATATGAAATAACAGCTCATTTACTGTTGAAGGCCTCATGGTTGCTTCAAATTGATGAACAACACTTAAATAACTAAATACCGAACTTACTGTGATTTAATTTCTGCATATGCGAATTTCGACAACTTATGTCTCTTCAGTGCAGATAAAATCTAAAAATTTGGAAGACCATAAACTCAAAGATATTTAAAAACTGATAGAGAACAAAAAACCAATATGATCTAAATGTAAAACCAAGATCAGCTAAGGACAGAGCTTTGCATGAGGGAGATACTCCTTAGTATTTGTAACAAAATTTACAAAAATTTAGATATTGTAAGGTTTCAAATAAAATCGGCTTTCGGGTCAGTACCGAAATACTGACTACTGGGCTGGTGAATACCCTCGGGGACTATTAGTCCACCAGCAGAGGCATCGACCCAGTGGTAATAAATAACTAAATACCGAACTTACTGTGATTTAATTTCTGCATATGCGCATTTCGACAACTTATGTCTCTTCAGTGCAGATAAAATCTAAAAATTTGGAAGACCATAAACTAAAGCGTTGTTTCATTGCTTG
Organism: Modiolus philippinarum; assembly: GCA_002080025.1. Lineage (NCBI taxonomy): Eukaryota > Metazoa > Mollusca > Bivalvia > Mytilida > Modiolidae > Modiolus > Modiolus philippinarum. The sequence goes on along the minus strand of MJUU01036911.1, from coordinate 374,050 downwards.
CTTTACCTTGTTTTTGCTGAGTGTGTATCACGTGGATTTACACTATATCCTTACATTTTTACATGTAATCTCAGACTGGGGTTTGTCTCTCTTTCAGTTTTTAGTCCTAAAAACATCCCCGTGCGAGATATATTTGCTCTCTATATATACATGTACATGAAATATTTCTGTTTTCGTGTACTCGTCTTAGAGCACATCTCATATAGATACATTATCATATTTTCAAGTTTAGGCGTTTTATTATTATTATTATTATTATTATTATTATTATTTTATTATTATTATTATTATAATTATTATTATTTATTTATTTATTTATTTTTTGTAATTTCCAAATGCTATTCTGATCAACTATTTATAGTGTCCTTATCTCTCTTTTTATAATGCAAAGTTTTCTTACAGTCCACTTGATGAGCGACCTGTGTTTGTCTTTATGTTATGTCTGTCAACTAGCTTAAGACACTAGAGTTTTAATCGGGCAACGGATGACAGTGATTGTATGAGCGTCTTCCAAGTAAGTTTTATGCTTGTTGACGATCTGGCATCCAGGGGCTAAATGAGACATGGATGTGACATTGCTCGACAATTAGCAATGACTTCCGCTCAAACGGGTGCTAGAGGCCGCTCTGAACTTACTATGTGGTATCAGCAAAGCTTGTTGCTGAAAGCCTCAATGAAAAACAACAATGAAACCGTTGTTCCATTGCTTGTTTTTACCATGCCTTTTTAGAGATATCTTCTCATCTGCATTTACTCCATATCCTTTAATTGTCAATTTTACATATTTTGAATGGGTTTTTAAATAATGAATATGATAGGGAGTTTTTTAACATTTCCTTATATTTTTATATGAAAAAAGTCGAAGACCTATGATTTTTGTACATATCTGGAACAAGTATAATTATTCATGCAAATGTTTGGGATATTTGACTGGTTGGTAATTTTGCTTCACATGTAATGTACTTTCTTAAGAAAAATATGTTCGTACCAGCGAAGGCTAAGTTCTTCACAAAAAATGACATCCTACTGTTCTTCCCTCGTACAAAGAGCAAACTGATGACCAGGATGTTAAATACTATTATTCCAATCAGGACTGTGACATATAGCCATTTGATAATATCCCTGATGACCTGAAAAGAGTAAGCCATTTGATAATATCCTTGATGACATGTAAAAAAGAATTCCAACATTTTAAATAACATGTTGTCATTTCTGTACCAAACTTTTCGACAAAAGGGATGACTTTCATTATAAAATTTACAAAAAGTAATATTGTTCTTTTTCTGCTGACAGAGTGTGTGTTTCACGTTCGTTTCGTTACGTGGTAGCTAGCGCCAATAATTTAAACCTCCTCATTATGCATAGTTATCTCCTTGACCGCCTGATTAATCAGGGCTTCAAATAAGTTGTGTCTTATACAACCAAACAAATGTTTAATTTATATCAATCCTTTGTGAAATAAAAAAAAATATGAAGTGGATACCCGAACTCTGATTCAAGACTCTTTTAATAGTACTAGATGACCTTTTCTTTTTGTTGTCAAGAACTTTCAATGGCAATTTATGTTTAATTGCACAGGACACTACAGTAATGGAAGGGAAAATTGGGTGCCAAATTAAAGTGGATAAACCCATTATCTATTTTTAAGTGCCTGTACCAAGTCACAACTATCATGATTTACAAGTGTTTCCAGTGTTTTTGCACCAATTGTATCTCTTTGCTATCTAATTTCTGACAATTCTGCTCGGTTAGTTTATTACTCTCCTTTATTTGTTAAACAATGGCAATAGAATACAGAAGGAACAAAGGAGTAGTATTTACAAAAATCGAAGTCCAAAGACACGGCAAAATTGAGAACACAGAAGACAACGACGTAAGCACAGAAATAAAATAACACAACATTCAAAACCAAGGCACCCACAGTGTGAACTCCCATGAAACTGAGAGTGAGTTCAGGTACTCCGGAAGGGTAAGCATGTCCTGCTCTGTAACAGCACCCGTCACACTGTAAGTGAGTCAATCAAGGAAAAGGTCAAAATCGGGAAGACGTGAATCTAGCTGAATATGTCCGCCTTCATTTGAGACACTGACACGTCATATCTTTCAAAGATGTTATGGTGAATGCCATAGAATTTCTTAAGGGATTAAATTAACATAGGCTGAACAAATAACTGACTAAGGAATTTTTTGGACAGTGTTTTTGCTCTGTTCAAAAAACCACTGTACAAACTAAATGCTCGACAGTATCGAATCCGCTGTGAAATATACACTCCATAGGCTCGAGAGGTAGGTATGTTGCTGTTCTGAAAGGAAGTTAAAACTATTCTACCAGATGTTGCAGATAAGTAATGTTATATTAATGCACCATAAAAACTAGCAAATATTTTTTTCTTATTTTGTCTCGAAGCACGAGCATAACCACTCGTCCATTGGACATGAGTTATTCACAGTGTACCATTAAAAACATTATATTCAATTTTCAACTTTTGTATAATGGTCTTCCATATGACTGAATCGCCGTGATTTTGGATTTATGATTTTATAATTCCCCTTTCCTCGTTCTTGCTTCAGTATTCGTTTGCCGATGTATTTTAGTTTTTGAGATGCGAAAAATCAATTCATTAATAAATTATGATAGAATTGGCAAAGAAAGTGACATTCACATTACGGGACTTCTTTTTCATATTAAAAAAATTAAACTTTTGTTTGGGTCATTTTAAAACTTGGAATAGTAAGGTACATAGATTAGACGTCATGAATTACAGCATCGTTTTATCAAAATCGGTTTTTGTTCTCTATCAGCTTTTAACAACTTTGAGTTTATGGTCTTCCAAATGTTTAAATTTTATCTGCACTGAAGAGACATAAGTTGTCGAAATGACCATATACAGAAATTAAATTTACAGTAACTTCGGTATTTAGTTATTTGAAACATCAAGGCACAGACATTGCGGAAGAAAAGGCTTCTAGCATAAGTTCTCATGTTTTATGTTTCATTATGCATCGATGAAAAATTATCAAAAATAACTGAGTATATATCCCAATGGGATATTATATCATTTTTTGGATATAATATCCCTTTTTGGAATATCCCCTACCTGTTTAAAGTGAAAATAGATCAGCGGTACATGAATGACTATCCCTGTGAATTGAAAGGGCTAAAGCAACAAGTTAATACGCAAAACAAAAGTGTTCATTATATTCACCATTAGGCTTTAGATGATGACTTTTTACACTCTATAGCAAGTGACATGGCCTATGCAATTTATTGAAACCTTTCATGTTGAAAAAAAAAAATAAAACAATATTTTATACTCACCAAATCGGAAAATCCACCTGTTTTGTCTTGTCTTCTTGTATCATTGTATATAATGTTCAAGTCGTTTATTGAAGCAAAGGTAAAATTCTCTACAAGCATCCTGTTTATAAATATAAAACAGAAATGGTTCTTAACTTTATATTTTCTTTGTATCCTCCAATCTCACTTATAAATACTTTGATGGTGTTCTTTCCATTAATAACACACCTTTACTTTTGCTAAATGGATCCCATAAGTATATCTTCCATAACTAGAGATAAAGGTAACAACAGAAACCACTAGATATGCATATTTGTTGGACTTGCATCCAAAATCTGAGTAAAATTATCGTCTCAGTACTACAATTTACGAAATAAGGGGCGATAATTATTTCAAAATTACTAATTTCTCTAACATGGACAATAAAATTACGACTTCTCTTGCTTATAGAGTGTATGTTTCACGAATGATTCGTTACGCGAGAGCTGGCACAAATAATACAGACTTTCTCAGCAGACAGTTATCTTTGAGACCGTCTTATTAATCAAGGCTTCAAAAATCTTCGTTTCATACCATTACTTAAAAGTTCTTCAATAAATATCATAGGGAGTTTTGCGTACTATGAAACCGATTTAACTCACCATTTCTTTTGATATGCCTGTACCAAGTCAGGACCATCGCAGTTGACAATTTTATGGTGATTTTCCACCTGCTATGTTGTTTTTTCTATTGAACTTTTGCTCTTGACATTCGGTAATTATCCCCATTTACGTATTCTGATGCATACAATGGACAAAGAAATCCTATTTATCTTGTTTTGTTTCTATAAAACTTTCTTTTCGAATTTCTTTGTATCTTAATACAATCATCACTAATATTGATTGTGAAGTTATATAATTAATGGTATATCAACATTTAAATACGGATCTTTTAAGATATCTATACGATTATTTCACATTATAAGTGGTCATAAGATGGGAAACACCATTATTAGCGAATGCGTGAACCCAAAAGGAATGCATGCTGATCGAAACACGAAAAAACTGCTATCCACAAAATCTCGTATATTAAGTATATTTATAAAAAAAACATTTTAATGTTGAAACATCATATGTAGTCCATCTATAGTATTACTGTCTCTCGCGTGCGAATCTGTTAAATCATTATCAAAGTCAAAACAATGATTGCTTCTCTTGGCATAATAAGTATTATTTTGTATCATGTATAAGTTATATACATAAGTATCATGTAGAAGTAATACTACATTATTTTGCAATATACATGATTGATTTATTACTATGATAATTTCTTCATTAGGAGTCGCATCTATAATTTCTGAAATGATTTAGGAGAGCCGCACCAGTAGAAAATTAGTATGCAAAGCAGGTTTTCTACAGTCATACAGTCAGATTGTCTGTGTTTTTAGGCTCTAAATACCTGCTTCTCAATAGATTAAGTATAGGTCAATGATATTTTGTACCTAGTTTTGTCTTAATTAATACATGAATGTATAATGCGATATGGCTTTTTATTTTGATCACATCCTATTGACAACATTAATCAGGTCAATAATATTTGGTATGAAGTTTGCTGACTGGTGATTGTTTTAATTGTAAAGTGATTTTATAAAAATAAAATGTGATAAGAACTGTAAGTGCTAATTCAATGATTTTTGGTATATATGTCTAACTAAGAACGTGATTATCTGCTATATGGCAAGTGATATTTAGAATGTTGACTGATTGTGTGAAATTCGTGACAATCATATAGCCTTTGACCTTATTCTCACAATTTTAAATACACCGTTCATTGAAGATCTTATGGTGGCTTTGAGTTGTTATTACTCCCCTTTGGGTCGTTGTCTCTTTGACACATTCCCCGTTTCCCTTCTTTTTTCTATAACTTGACCAGTTTTACAATATCACTAAGTTGTAGGTATTTGTTATTTTATAGAGTAAACGTTTCTCTTGAGTAGAACTGTCGACTATATAATAATTGTACTTAGCATTGTTTTCATGGGTTAGTGATAATGCAAAATTGTATAATGTTATGTTTTCATCAATTTTCCCATCTTTTTAGCGGTTCTTTGTTTATTTGGTGCCAGCTTCCTAACTATAGTTGTTGATAAGTCAATGAAAGATGCATGTGTGTTTTAAGTGGTAGTACAGTTCGTTACTTGCAATGTGACCTTCACCTAAGCTTACGGATCATTTACAACGTTAATATTTCGAATAACAGTTAATAGTTGGTTGTTTGCTCTTGGACATCGCAATTGCTTCAATTTTGGAATCCGTGACAATTTAATTTCATTTTTTAAAGACATAATCATTTTAACTGTTCATTTATGAGACAAAAATCAATAATATAAGTCACTTAATATTCATATGCTGACATAGTTCGGACACATTTTTTTTAAATTTTTGCCCTGAAAGCCTTTGGTGTTTGGTCTGCTTTATCAATTATTTCAATAAATATATGATCATTTTCGATAGTGATGTCAATAGAACACAAGACTTAGAGAATTTCTTAAATACCCTTTTCAAGTGTATTCTGCCTTAAGCGAAGATAGAACGATAGCAATAGACATATAATTTGCAAGTTTAGATTAACAAAGACACATTTAAAAAGAAAAATTAATGTTTTTACCTTTTCATATATATTTTGTAATTTCTGTTGTATCATTAGATATTATGAACAAAGCTTCTTATGAAATATAAAATTGGCAGGTTTAGATGTTTTCTGTTTATTTAAAACAGGTTTATTCATTTTGTCTCTCAATCGGTACTCTTTACACATTTTATGCTATATACAGATAAAGTAAATAACCTCGTGTTGTGTTAGTTTAAGTATCCAAAATGTAACTCTCCTTGAAATAACAGCACGTCTCCTGTTGATAAGTATCAATCTTCGCCAATTTAAATGCCACTGCTGCACAGAATATATTGAATTGTTCAATAAAATTATTTATATATTCATGGAAAGAAGACACTGTGCTATGATAAAAACACAATATTTCTTTAATTTCTCGGGTGTTAAAATATTTGGATTTGTCATACTTGAATACATATGTTGTGTTTCGAATTTTATGGAATTTTAGGGGATTTTAAAAATCTCCTCATTATTTCGTTTTTTTCACACGGTGTCATGGTCAAATGCCTCGGACATTTTCTTTCAGTGTAATTTAATTGCGTAAATCTTTAGCACGTCAGACAACACTTATCTGCCATAACAGAACACAAATGCGTCAGCAAACAAGATACAGTTCTCAAGGGTTTGGTCTTCAACAATCTGAGGATCAAAGTCGGATTTCCTGTCATAAGCACATATAGAGAACACTCCTTAAGCCGCCTTGCTTACATACGCAGTAGGTTTTAGGCATTCAACGTAACTTCAAAATGTTCGGTGTTGAGACCACTTTAAATTATTTTTCAGAAATTTTTCATCCGTTTCTCTATTATTCACTATTATTATTGTTTCTTTCTTCCACCCCTTTTTGCCCACGCAGGTTCTCAATGATGCCTAGACAAAATTCATTCATATTTGGTACAAAGTTGAATCACCTTATGAATTTGTACCTCCACCAAAAACATTTTTTCAAAATGGCTACCATTACCAAGATGGCGGCTAAGTTACGTCAACATTTAAAATTTTTCCGATTTCACTGAGAATCACAATAAGAAAATGGGCACGGATAAAAAATCATTAGACACTTTCATTAACAAACGCATGGAAGTTGTTGATATCCGAATAAATCGTTTTGAAACATTATAAGCAGCAGAATACCATTCCTGCTATTTCAAAAATCAAACAGAAGTTAAAAGAATTGGAAAAAGAGTATATATTTGTTCCGGCAGATAAAGCAGCCAATAATGTGGTCGTTGTTTGACGTAAGTATTACATCGAGGTGCTTCGGAATGGAATTACCAATTCTAGTATATTTCAAGCTACCACGTCAACGGAAACACAAATAATTGATGATCACATGATAGCTAGAGCTGAACTTAAAGCAACTTCTAATTATAAAAGCATTCCTACTATGTATTGGCTTCCTAAACTACACAAAAATCCTTTCAAATTTCGTTTTATTTCGGCATCAAGTAAATGTTCAACTACACATATTTCTGTTTTATTAACCAGTGCACCATCTCGTCATCAACTTTAGCAACAAATGTTATGAATACAGTGGAATTAACTACTTTTGGAGTGTTAAAAAGTCGGTAGAAGTTTTGGAAAGACTTCGATCTGTTAATGACGCATACACCTCCGTCGATAGCTATGAGAAATTTTCGTATTTGATCAAATGGTCCTTCAAAAAATCAGGATGTACGTACATTTGTTGCAATACATTTAAATCGTTTTTCAATGACGACAAACATGACAAATACACCAACTGGACTTGTCAGGATATGATAAAAGCATTAAATTTTCTTCTTGATAATATTTTTGTTCGTTTCTATCAGCAAAAAATAGGTATTCCTATGGGTATCAACTGTGCACCTCTCATAGCAGATTTATTTCTTTATTGCTACGAGTCACAATTCATGGCAAAAATTCAAAAAGACCCTTCTAAACAGCATTTAGTGGATAAATTTAACAATACATATAGATATTTGGACGATATTTTGGCTTTAAATAATCCTGAATTTTCTAAATTTACAGATGAAATTTATCCTGCAGAACTTACTTTAAATAAATCCAATAGCAGCAGTGATTATACTCCTTTTCTTGATCTTGATATATCAATAAATCAAGGAAAGTTAAACACTAAGGTTTATTATAAAAGGGATGATTTCTCATTCCCTATAGTCAATTTCCCCCATCTCGACGGCGAAGTTCCGTTAGCCCCTTCTTACGGGGTCTACATTTCACAACTTGTTCGATGTATGTAGTAATGTTTCTGACTTCAACGACCGAAATCTTTGCCTCACTGAAAAACTTCTGCATCAAGGGTTTAGATATAATAAATTGATAAAAACATTCTCTAAATTTTATTATAGATACATTGACTTATTAAGAAAATTTGGTTCTACATGCAGGGCTCTTATACATCAGGGCATTTCACAGCCAAACTTCTATGGTAATATCATTTACAAAGCGCATAAATTCAAAAATTGTCCTTCCAAACTTATTAATCCGTTGAACAAACTAATTCATAAAGGATATAAATACAGCATTGTTGTTAAATCTTTACTTCTGGTTTTTGTTGGCAAAGATATTGATAATCTCCTAAATGTTTTACACCATAACTAAATTTAAACAATTTTTCATATTGGCAGTATTTGGCATTGCACAATATCATGTTCTTCTTTCATAATTGATGATGTTGTTATACCAAATCTATTTAGAAGTATTTCAATTGAAATTTCATATGTAAGAAGGCTTGATATCATAGTCAACGGAAATCATGTCCTTAGCTAGCTGTCAGTAACTGCGATCATTTGTCCGGACAGTACCTGTGTGTATTGTCTTCATGTTTTATGTACTTCATTGTAAGGGTACTGGTCTTGATAAGTTGGACTTTTTTTCTAGTTTGATTTTTACTGTGAGTCTTTTTGTGTATTTATTTTTAGCCATTCACCACACATAGGGTGAGGGTTTGGATCCAAGAAAACGAGTTTAACCCCACCACAATTTTTGCGCCTGTCCCAAGTCAGGAATATGTTGGTCATTGGCTTTTCCTTGTCTTCTTATAAAATTTTAGTTTCTTGATATTTGGGTTATTGGATGTGATTTGTTTCCATTGATTTATTCACTTTTTTACCTTTCGGGTCCATTTAGGGCTTACTATATGGTGTGAGGTTCCTCACTGTGTTGACCCCTAGATGTTTTGTTTTGGGTCGTTTTAACCTGGATATGGGATGTTGTCTCCTTAACATTTACTCCATTTCCTTTCTCTTTCATATGCAACAAAAAAAAATTCAAAATGGCCGACATTTCCAAGATGGCCGCCGAGATACGTCTAAATTCTAACTTTGACCGATTTCAACGAAATTTGATTTCTAGGTAGATTTTGACACTGCGAACAAGATGGAATCATCGAATTGGCTGCAAGGGTCGACATCAGCTATTGCTTGCAATTGCAAATCTGGTTATTATTATTATTCCGCTTTCTTTCTTCCAATGATTTTTGTCCGGCTTCGTTCTCAGAGATGCCTAGACATAATTTATTCAAATTTGGTACAAAGTTAGATCACCTTATACAGTTGTGTCTCCACCAACAAAATTTTTCAAACTGGCTTTCATTTTCAAGATGACTGCCAAGTTACGTCAACGTTTTGAATTTCTCAGATTTCCATGAAAATCATAAAATCTCAAACATGCCTTGACAGAATTCATTCATATTTTGCAAAAAATTGAATCACCAAAGGAAGATGGGCATGTATCAAAAAAAAATTCAAAATGGCCGCCAATTCCAAGATGGCCGACAAAATACGTCAAAATTTCAACTTAATCTAATACATGTACAACAAAAATTTATTCCAAGGTAGATTTTGGCGCTGCGAACAAGATGGAAGCATCGAATTGGCTGCCAGGGGTGACATCAGCTATTGCTTGCAATTGCAAATCTAGTTTGATTTACTTCTTATATTTTTATTTTTTCTGTTTTATTAAATTAATCTTCATTTAGAGTTTGTAGGTTCGTGATAATTGGAATCGATACTTTTATTCACATAACAGTTTGTTCATCACAAATAGAAGTATTCTGAAAACTTCGTTTTTAGGTTACCTGACCCAAAGGGTCAGTGTGAGCTATTGCCATCACTTGGCGTCCGTCGTCCGTCCTTCTGTTAACTTTTCACATTTTCATCAACTCCTCTGAAACCCCTGAAGCAAATTCAACCAAACTTTACAGGAATGATGTATGAAAGGTCCTTTACAAAGATTGCTAGTTTGGTTCCGATCCGACAAAAAACATGGCCGCCAGCGCGGAACTTACATTTAACATTGGGCCCTTTGGGAAAACATCATTTTCATCAACTCCTTTGAAACCACTGAAGAAAATTCAACCAAACTTTACAGGAATGACTAATGGAAGGTCTTTTACAAAGATCGCTCATTTAGTTCCGATCCGACAAAAAACATGGCCGCCAGCAATGCACTTATATTTTACATTGGACCCTATGGGAAAAACGTCATTTTCGTCAACTGCTCCGAAACAACCAAATCAAATTCATTTAAACCAACAGGAATGGTGTATTGAAGGTCCTTTACACTGATTACTCATTTCAGTCTGATCCGACAAAAAACATGGCTACCAGCGCGGAACTTATATTTAACATTGGACCCAATGGGAAAAAAAAACATTTTCATCAACTCCTCTGAAACAACAGAAGCAATTTCAACCAAAATTTTACCAAATTTTGTTTAAAACTAAGGAGAATCTCCCTCATGCATAGCTCTGTCCTTAGCTGAATTTTGGCTTTCCTATTTAGACCCATTTGGATATTTGTTCTCCATCAGATTTTACACGTTTTGGTTGATGAACTTCCAAATGTTTTGGTTTAATCTGCACTGATGAGACATAAGTTGTCGAAATGCGCATATGCAGAAAATAAATTGGCAGTAACTTCGGTATTTTGATATTTACACGAATGACATATGGAAGGTCCTTAACAAAGATTGCTCATTTCGTTCTGAATTGATAAAAAACATGGCCGCCAGCGCGGAACTTTTATTTAACATTGGACCCTATGGGAAAAACACCATTTCATCAACTCCTCTGAAACCACCGAAGCAAATTCAAACAAACTTTACAGGAATGACATATGGAAGTAAAGTAAGTGAGAACCGAACCGTCAGTCTAAAAAGAACAATCCAAGGACAATGGCAACGTCGGAAAAACAAAAAAACGAAGACATAACATGAGCATGACACAGAAAAGAAAATGAAGACACGCACATATACAAAAATGAACAACACGGACCCAATAAAAACCATGGGTGAGATCAGGTGCACCGGTAGAGTAAGCATCTCCTGCTTCTTATAAGACACCCGCCGTGTTGAACATGTCAACTCCGGTAGTAAAGTCAAATCCGGTAGAGGAAAAACAAACTTTACTGGCAAAGAGAAAGATCTGTTGTCATCTGGGAAACAGATATCTCATAGCGGTCCACAAGATCGTGATGTCGAAGGTCCTTTACAAAGATTGCTCATTTCATTTCAATCTGACAAAAAAATGGCCACCATACAGAACATCGAAAACCCTGATGTACAACATTTTGACAGGTGAGCGATACAGGCTCAGTCTCTGAGCCTCTAGTTTTAATTCATTGATAAGGGTTCTTTTAAACAGACAAATACTAAATGTCATAATTCAACTACTGTAATAAAGGCTAATTAAAAATGGCTTTTCATATAAATATATTTTTCATATGAGGTGTCTTCTGTAAAGATATTGATATTTATAAGTTAAGAGCCGTTTTTTCAATAAATCGAAACTCTCTTTTAATTCATTTAAGATTTAATGTCACCCAATGCGACCTGAATTCCTCAGTCTGTTTGTAACTCAAGTCTGCATGCTATATATATATATCACGTTTTGCAAATATTAAATAAGAACGCAATAGACAATTATAGACTAGATTTAGTTTATTTACGATTTTTTTCCAAATATTGAATAATTTAATAATTAAACACTGACTGGTTAAAATTCACCGTATACAACCGTTACTGCGAGGGAGTATCTCCACGGCATGAAGGAGTAGAATTGACCGGCAATTTTTCACAACAGCAGTTAAGTAAGCTTCACAATATGAAAAAGAAAAGAAATGGGGTAAATGTCAAGGTGACACCATCCCATATCCAGGTTTAAACGACCCAAAACAAAGCATCTGGGGGTCACCGTACAGTCTTCAACACAGTGAGGAACCTCACACCATATAGCAAGCCCTAAGTGGCCCAAAAAAGGTAAAAAAGTGAATAAATCAATGGAAACAAACCGCATCCAATAACCCAAATATCAAGAAACTAAAATTTTATCAGAAGACAAAGACAAGCCAATGACCAACATATTCCTGACTTGGGACAGGAGCAAAAATTGTGATGGGGTTAAACTCGTTTTCTTGGATTCAAATCCCCCTCCCCCTATGTGTGGTGAATGGCTAAAAAATAAATACACAAAACGACTCAGAGTAAAAATAAAACTAGAAAAAAGTCCAACTTATCAAGACGAGAACCCTTACAATGAAGTACATAACATAAAGACAATACACACAGGTACTGTCCGGACAAATGCTCGCAGTTACTGACAGCTAGCTTAGGACATACAATTTCCGTTGACTATGATATCAAGCCTTCTTACATATGAAACTTCAATTGAAATACTTCTAAAAAGATTTGGTATAACAACATCATCAATTATGAAGGAAGAATATGATATTGTGCAATGCCAAATACTGCCGATATGAAAAATTGTTTAAATTTTGAAGATGATCAATATTTTTGCCAACAAAAACCAGAAGTAAAGATTTAACAACAATGCTGTATTAATATTTTTTATGAATAAGTTTGTTCAACGGACTAATAAGTTTGGAAGGACAATTTTTGAATTATTCGCTTTGTAAATGATATTGCAATAGAATTTTGGATGTAAAATGCCCTGATGCATGTAGAACCAAATTTTCTTAATAAGTCAAGGTATCTATAATAAAATTTAGAGAATGCTTTTATCAACTTATGATATATAAACCCTTGATGCAGAAGTTTGTTCAGTGAGACAAAGATTTCGGTCGTTGAAGTCAGAAACATCACTACATACTCGTGCATATCGAACAAGTTTTTAAAGAATGCATTTATTTATAAATCATATATACCACAGAACATCTCAGTTTTTATGTTTGTTTGTTGTGTTATTAGAAATCCAGCAGATGATTTCATTTTCTCAAATACCTCAGACTTCTACAAGCGATTGGAACGAAAAACTGGTTTATGAACTTGTTTTATGCTAACGGGTACACATCGATAGATTGTTATAAAAACGATCCCTTTAAACCATCCACATTTATCTTCAAAGATTTATTAAATTACACATAACAGACGTGTATAAGGTAACACCAGCAGGAGCAAGTCAAAATGCCAGAACAGAACGAAGGAATCGCTTATAATTTTTTATGACATTAACAGTAATATTTTGACTTTATAAGTCCAAACAAGAAAATTGCAGCAGAGCTGCGAGAGGGGGTTAATTTGAGAATGTGAAACTTGACGTTCTTTGATAAAAATATAAAGCAGTGGGAATATTTATATTTTAGCCCCCTCCCCATATTAATGTTTTCACATCATTGTAGGCCTATGTTGATAATAGCGAATATTGAGACCAGACTTGACAGGTGTGGTGTGCTCAAGTTCCCTAAATACCTTCTCCAATTCATAGAAAAATAGAAATTTCACACCTAGTCTGATTATTTTATAATTTACGATCCCAACATATACATTTCACCAATTTATGCTACCTCTGAATACATTGCAATCTCAACAGCACTTCTGTAGTTGTTGGTCCTTGAAAGGTACATATTTCCGGTGTAGCAGACACGTAGTCGTTTTCATTTGACGATTTTCACATTAATTTGAGCATTATTATGTTTTAAAGCGTAATGCCATTTCATTTTGAAAGTTTTCAGTCAAATATTCACGCAAGTAGGCTATCAAAAAGCCTTGGCCTAAGGCAAGGAAAGGGGAATATCTAACTTCAAGGTAAGACATCATTTTTTACGTTATCATGAAATCCACGTTCGCCGTTTTCATGCATGTTATGTGCGTTGCCATGGGCTTCCTCCTTACGTGCCTTCGGCACGTCAACACTAGGCCTATTCATTGATTGCTATTAATCACAATGTTGTTTTATCCTTATCCTAGTTGTCATGCCTTCGGCACGCCTTTAAATTGACTCATATAGGCCTACTTGAGGGAAATGCTTTACTACGGAAACCCGATGTTTGCCGCCGAATGACCCACGCGTTGTCATGGGGAATCACAATTTCTTTGTTATTTAATTTATGTTGGTAGTTGGCGTGCCTTTGGCATGACAGTTGTATCAATTTGTTCATATTTTTCGTACCTTCGGCACGACATTTACTTCCATAATCATTAATTTGCACATACAAAATTGCCGGTCTCGTGTGATTTCTTGTTGTCTCGTGTTATCTCAAGTGATCTCGTGTGATCTCGTGTTCGAAAATACAAAAAAACAGACCAGTTTTCTGTTTGTTGATGCGATCGTGCCTTCGGCACGAAACATAATGCTAAATTGTTAAATACTATTTATTCATCATTTAGTATCCGTTTGGATGTGGTCACGCCTTCGGCGCAACATGCGATTTCAGTTTCGAAACCTCGTATACAGTTTTAGCTCCTCCCACTTCCGCTTCAGGACAAAAGGTGTTTACAAGTACCAACCATGTTCGCTTCGCTCACTTCAATGTTGGTAAAAAAAACGGCCAAAATTACTAGCAATGATCCAAAACCCATCAAGGTGCTCAGTGCCATAATGCTGTTGTTAAAAATTGCCCAGAAATTCTACTCCCTCCTGTCAATAAGTATACTCCCTCATGCCGTGGTGTTTCTCCCTCGCGTTTACGGTTGTACACGGTGAAATTAATCATAGATGATAATATGTTGTCTGCTCGGACTCCATAACGCATATATATATAATCTTTAATATTGATTTCAGGTTTAAAGTATCCCGGAAAATAAAATATCAAAATAATTAATACTCGAGCGAGTATATTTTAGTAGCGGTTTTCCAATCTTTAGAGTCCAGTTGCACTGACGAGAAGAAAATCATCGAAATGGGGCCTTATCTGCAACAGTGAAATTCAAATATAGTGTTGCGTGTCACTCAAATTTTAATAGTCAAATTCCTCAATGGAAGATGTTCTCGATAATATCACATCCTAACACTCTAACTCAGTTGGTCCTTGACTTTAGACGCATATTAATAATAAATTACCGAAGTTACTATTAATTTAGTTTCTGCACACGAGGATTTCGTCAAGTTATGTCTCTGCAGTAAGGATCAAATCGAAACATTTAGAAATCCATAAACCGAAATGTTTGTTAAAGCTAAAAGAGAACAAATTACCAATAGGGTCTTAAAAGTAAAGCCAAAATCAGCTAAGGACAGAGCTATGCAAGCATATATATATATATATATATATATAAACAAATCGAAANAAAAAAAATTTAACCATTTCGTTGTTGTTAGTATGCAGAACAAAAGCATTATCAAAGTACTGAAACAGATAAAGTACAATTCACAAATATTTAACTTACGTGAAGTAAATAGTCACAGTGATCCCTTTGTCAAAATGGTGATAATGATTGATGAAATAAACGCCTTCTATACTATTATAAAGCTCACAGATAAGAACACTTAATTTAAAATTTAAATAGAGTCCTAGCACGCCTCCTCGATAGCTTGAAACATACTCTTGATATTACATTTTCTGGAAATATTGTACAAACATAGCTCAGTCAATATGCTAGATTATATTTATATGTAATATTGAAACATACATTGTCATTTGATGCCCCAGTACTGTTCTGTATATATAATTCATAGTTTAAATTTAAGATATTTCACGACCTCATGATGCATATAGCATTTCATGCTGTAGATCGTTGTGCCTTATATTCTCAGGACTTGAATTTTTATGTCTACAGTGATCTATCCAATAACTTTCTGTCATTTTATTGGAATTCTTAAACTGTAAAACATGCTTGGATGAGAGAATCTCAAATTCGACACAAAAATCCGGCAAGTGAAGGATGTCAAGTATCAGAACTCCTTAGAAAGTTCTTAAACAGGGTTTCCAAAATAAAATGATGTTTATTTATGTTTACCGATTTCACAAAACAACGGCAGTAGAATACCGAAGGAACAAAGGGGTAAAATTCACAAAAATCGAAGTCCAAAGACAGGGCAAAAACGAGAACAACTCATTGTCCCAAACGAAGTATTCTCCTAAAAGAAAATTACCACATAAAATTTGTGCTTTTAAATCTATACGTTGATTACTTCGATTTTAGAGATGAACTAAATATAAATCTGTTATTTTTTATTATAAAAACTAAAGAAGACATTAGATTCTGTGGGAGATAAGGCATGTCTTGCTCCATATACCGCATTCGGCACTCTGGCAATTACTTTATGTCAAATCATAAAGACTCAGTTGAATTCATGCGGCAAGCATCATTATAAAAGTATAAAAAAGCTCACAAAGTAAAGAAGAATTAGTCAAAAATAAATTAAAGGCGACACGCTGTTAGTTGGATATGCGACATAACTGCAAAGCCAAAGTTAGTATGAGGTTTGAATGAAACCTTTGAACAATACGCAAATGCTCGTGTTAGAGACCCTGAAAGAATAAAACTGCAGTAGGACAACCGGAGGGCCTTTCAAACAGCGGATATTATTCAGACGTCCCCAGTTACACTTCATTTAAGAATGGGTTCTGGTTATAAGTTGTTTAACGATCACAATAAAAATAATTCGTAGATATATACACATTAACTCAATATCAAAGAAAAAACAGAAAATAATAAAACAGGCGGCAATGAAAATAACTTTAACCGATAAAATATTTGACAGCTTTAGGCAGTTAATTTTTGTAGTACAAAAAAAATCATTAAACTGAAATGAAAAAAACAATGCCCTGTTGGACGTCTTCCATTTGTCTATACATTTATACAAAATGTATTTTTTTATAAATCACTTGAATTTTGTATGTGGACTTTGTCCGCTTTGTTGTGTATGTTAATGACCCCGTATCTATGACTCAAAGCGTTGTTCAACAGTTAGCAAGTGAATTCCACTCAAAGCGGTGCTAGGAGCCGTCTTAAATTTTCTATGAGGTAGGAGTGTTTGCTCTTTGTTAAAGGCTTCATGGTGACTTCAAGATGAAGAATAACAATGAAAGCGTTGTTCCATTTTCTTAACGATTACCGAAGTATAAGGAGGGGGTTAGGGAGAAATAGGAAATAGTCTCAAAAAAAACAAACAACAAACAAAAAAACAAAACAAAAAACGCGGCAATTAAGATTTAACAAGACTGAGAGAACATGTTTAACACAAAACAATTTAACAAATATGAAAAAAAAAGAACACGACATATAAAATGCGCCCCTGCAAAAGGTGTCATAAGGTCGTTCGGAAGGGTAAGCCTGATCTGCTCTTCGCGTGGCATCCATCTTACTACCAATAAAAAGTCTGGTTTTCAAATTGTCGTGTTTTTCAGTTCGGTAATAAAATTAACAACGAAGGGTATGGAGTGAATACACATTAGACAAAATCTCTACCAAAAGAAGGCAAAAGCAAGCAATGAAACAACACTTTTGTTGATATTCATCTTGAAGTAACCATAAGTATTTCAAAAATAAGCAATGCTCATACCTTATAGTAAGTTCAAGACGGCCCGGTGTGAGCGGAATTCATTACTAGATGTCGAGAAACGCTACATCCATGTTTTATGACTCGTGGATGCGGGATCGTCAACAAACATAAAATAAACTGGCAAAGTGTTCTCGCAATTACTGTCAACCGTTGCCCGACAAAAAGACTAATAGAAGAAAAAAACCACAGAGCCTCATCAAGTCAACACTCGGTAATAAACACTAGATCTACTCAAAGATGTCTTTTTATTCATTTATGAAATAGAAACATTGTAAAACTGTCATGTCATGGTGACCATCGTAAACCTTCTGTTGTGTCATTTACAACAATATTTAACGTAACCATGGTTTAGAAGGTTTAGAGACAGTAACGTCACTTTGTTAACAAAATCAGGCACGATAGTAGCGAATGATTTGTAAAATGTACGCGCCATATAGCGGAAATGTAGCAATATCACTGCACCATATAGCGGAAATGTAGCAATATCACTGCACCATATAGCGGAAATGTAGCAATATCACTGCACAAAGACGGCAACTTTACTACTGGAAAGATGCAAAAAGCTTGTCGTAAAGTTGTGTTTTCAAATGACCAGAGCTATCAAAAAGAGGTATGAATTTAAGAATGATAATGATGAAAGTGTATCAGTGGTCCTTTTCATTTCGAGTGCATTTGGATTTATAAGATGAAAGTTATCCTTTCATTGAGAATTGTTAAATAAAAGAACATTACCTATCTACTATTGAATAATAAACAAACAAAAAAGGTATTAAAAAGTCGCAAGGACAATTCCGAATTAAGAAGATTTAAAGAGTTTAAATTATCAAAAGTAGAAAAGAAAAAGAAGAAGGCTAAAAGTGTTAAAAGTAAAAAGTAGAATTCAAAAGAAAGAGTGTTTCAAAAGTCAGAGGTATATACTAGAGGAACAAATTTGCATGTAAATGCGTTTGAAATTGTGCAGTTGATGAAATACAATGAAAAGGGCTTTAATATTATAAATTAAGCCTGAAATGTTCAATCAAACTAAATATTACAAGACTCGGTACAGTTGAAAGAGCTTTCAACATTGATCAATTACAATTTTCATTGCACGATTTTATTCAACATCGTAAATGTTAATCTTTCAGTTCTAGGCATAGCAAAATGAGAGTTAAGTTTCTGTTAATTATAGTTATATATAATCAAAGGACGTAACATATTGGTTTTGCCTGCAAGACAAAAAGGAGAGTCGTGGGTATAATCTGCCATAATCATTACTTCCCAATGTTATGTTCAGGTGTATAATATACTATAATATCTATGATTAAAGAATTCTTGTCTATTTTCTACTCAGTTTACTTTATGTAAAAAAATGGATAACAGGAAACGCCTACAATGGCTGAAAATTATAATTACATGCCACAATCTCCCATGGAACTACACATGAAAAACACGAATAAGACAAAAGACAAACGTAGACAACGATAGGAACTCGGGACAGCCGGACTTTGTACCGGGTACTTTATGTCTATATAGGAGTCTAGGGTGGTGTTTGTTTCGCTGAACTTGATTACTCTTTATTTAGGGTCCGACTCCGACCTGCCGTTGGGTGTGGGGTTTCCTCACCGTTCATTGAAGATCTAAAGCTGGCTTTGAGTTGTAATTATTCCCCTTTGGGTCGTTGTCTCTTTGACACATTCCCCGTTTCTCTTCTTTTTTGCTATTGTTTTACTGCTGAGTGGTTAATGGTGTCATTTAAATGTATAATGATTTCCATGCTAACTAGCGATTTTATCGTTGCTTGGAGAAAACTTGAAGTATGGTTAGGACTCTTTTATAAATGCATATCTTACGAACATTTATGCCCTAATGAAGCAATTTAAAAACCGAAATGAGATTAACATTGATATCTTGAAAAGGTTGTTTTGGAAAATGCATTTTCGTCTTTGCTTCAAAGACAAATAACTGATGTAGTTGGTGATATACGCAGATTATTTAAGGTTTTTTTGCCTTTATGACAAACACATTTACAGCGACGACTGCACTAAGATGTGTCCCAAGTTATTAAAGGTAGTAAATTCCTTTGCTTGAAAGTAGCTATCACTGTAAGAGCAAAGAGACAAACATAAAATCTAATTTTTCACAACATTTTGTGCAACAAAATTCTCCGAGAATCACTTGTTTAGCTCCACATCAGTTTATGAATTGGCATAGATATGACACAAGTAAATCAAAATAATTCGGTTGAGGTACACTGTGTGTACCGCCTCGCACTACCTCCAATTACAATAGTTTTTGACCACGTATTGTTTGTCACTGGAATTAACTTATAAGGCGACAAAATGATTTTTTATATTACTTAAAAGGAACTTCGAGACAAAAATCAGTTCCACGTTATTTTTGCATAGGGGTAGACAGAGACTCGGCGAAAACTCCACCTGTTTTATAAGAATTTGATGAAAATCCACTCTGTGTGCAAGAGATAAGAAATAACTTAACATATTTACTATATTGACCTGTATTTACTAGGCAAGACAAGGTTTATTGTCACTTTTTATTTCCCTTTTCAATATATCTTCGTTCTTATTGGGTAATCGAAATATTTCTGATTAAATTGATGCCTTGAATTTAGTAAAAAAAAAAAAAAACAAATTATGAAAAAATATGGAGTAAATGTCCATGAGACAAGGTTTAAACAAATACATGTTAAATCCAAGCAATGGAACAACGTTTCCTGTGTTGTTATTCATCTACAAGTCGGCAAGAGGCCATTAACAATTAGCTTTCTCAAATCTCATTGTAAATTCAAGACTACATTAAGAATACAAAAATACCAAAGTTGCATCATGAACGGTAAAATTTTGTTATGCTGTACACGTGTTTCAAGGAGTAACCTCTCATCAGCAGCATTAAAATCAAATAATATGGAAAGTAATAATCCAAAAAAAAAAAACAGTCAGAAAAGAAGTACTCAATACCTAAAATACCGAAATAGGAAGCCAAATCCAGTACTAAGGACATCTACCGAGTCCCATACACGGAATGAAGCCGTAGTATTTTTAAGGGGTTAGAATTTTGATAAAGACAGTATATTTCTATAAAAAGCAAGAAATTCGAAGTTTTTTATGTGAAAATGTGTATGAATAAGGTCTTCATTTCAATCATATTTTCAATTATCATTTTCAAAAAGCAATGAAGGAGAGATATGGAGTAAATGCACATGAGACAAAGTCTCTACAAATTTATGGCAAATCAAAGCAATAGAACAACGCTTTTATTCTTGTTTTCACCTCGAAGTCACCTTGAGGCCTTCAACAACAGGCTTTGCTCAAAGCTCACAGTTAGTATAACGGCCCCTAGCACCGATTTGAGCGGAATTCATTGCTAAATGTCGAGCAAAGCTATATCCATGCCTTTTTATTCATCAAACCTAATTTCCCAATATGTTGCCGCTAACATTTACATTTCTTTTGCATTGTTTTGTTCACTAATACTCTAAGTACTGTAAATGTCTGAAACATAAAACAAACATTCAAACAAGGGATCCTGGACAAGTTGAAAAACGCAGCTGAGATCACCGCAGCTAAAAGCCATTTAATTCAAGAAAACCCAAGTTCTAATCCAAACTGAAGATGTCCTAATGAATTTGGAAAACTACAGAAGAGGTTAAGTTACATTTCAGCATGGTTATATGTAATTCGGTGTCCAAAATACTGTGAAGGAAGTAATTTGTAATATTAAATTGACTAGATTATAGTAATATAAATGTCATTTTTGTATTTCATAAATTATTCTCTAATCATGCTTGTCTCCATCGGAGATCAAAATATTCTAAAACAATGGAGAAAGAGTGATCTCGTGTGTCCATTGGCTATTGAAAACCAAACGAACTTCTCTTCAAATCAGACTTTAAACCAAATTGTAGTAAAGAAATAAGAACAGCGTTGTTTACTTTGATTTCTTGTCGCACCCTATTCAAGACAAAGTACTTAAAGTACTAAGCGACAAATCTATCCACAGTTTCCAATATAAACCTGCAAGGAGGATAAAACCCACTTCTGACAAACTCTTCGGAAATATGTCTCTTATATTTCAAAGATTATGTGAAATTTCTTGCAAATAATCTTTGGAAGTGAATATGTATCTGTTACAAAAGAAAGGCAGTACCGAGTGAAATAAAAGTCAAGATATTTTCAGATATTCACACAATAAGCAATTGTACATTAGTGATGACTCATTGAATTCAAATTTACGACATTCTGTAACAGGATTTTAGAGTTCATAAAAACTAAATAAAAAAAAACCACCAATGTGCATTATCCAACAAGTTTTGGCAGTCATATCAGTTCTCCGTGATGTTGGAATTATGATTTTAGAATTTCCTTTTCTGGTTTCGGTATTCGTTTGCCGATGTATTCTCACATCTTTGAGTTTATGGTCTTCCAAACGTTTAGATTTTATCTGCACTGATGAGACATAAGTTGTCGAAATGCGGATATGCAGAATTTAAATTCACAGTAACTTCGGTATTTAGTTATTTGTTACCACCGGGTCGATGCCACTGCTGGTGGGCTATTAGTCCCCAAGGGTATTCACCAGCCCAGTAGTCAGTACTTCGGTGCTGACCCGAAAGCCGATTCTATTTGGAACCTTACAATATATAAATTTGTTTTAAATTTTGTTGAAAACTAAGCAGTATCTCCCTCATGCAAAGCTCTGTCCTTAGCTGATTTTGGATTTTGGATTTATATTTACATCATACTGGTTATTTGTTCACTATCAGTTGTTAAACATCTTTGAGTTTATGGTCTTCAAAACGTTTAGATAACTAAATACCGAAGTCACTGTGAATTTACTTTCTGCATATGCGCATTTCGACAGCTTATGTCTCATCAGTGAAGATAAAATCTAAACGTTTGGAAGACCATAAACTCAAAGATGTTTAAAAACTGATAGAGAACAAATAACCAAAGTGATCTAAATAGATTTTATCTGCAATGAAGAGACATAAGTTGTCGAAATGCGCATATGCAGAATTTAAATTCACAGTAATTTCGGTATTATATATATATATATATATATATATTTATTTATTAGGAAACTACCCCTTTACAACGGGTGCAACCACTGCCGGGGTAACAGGGTTGCGTCCAATATACATTATAATTTTAACAAAAAGTATATACAATGTTACAGGTAAAATATCTAACTAAAGCTAATTAAAAGCCATACAATGTCACAAGTAAAATGTCGCACACACAGTTAAAAATGATAAAAGTATCCTCGGTTAATCTGCTGTAAAAAGAAACAACTATAGCAACATGAATGAAGTATTTTGTTATTTCATACAATAAATGGTAACAAGATGAAGTTCCGATTATAAATTGTGCGTTTGACATGAGTGCCTATGATAAAGTTGAAAATAATGGCTATGCAGAATTGGTTCTTGATAGAAAAGCTGAAATCCAGTTTGAATATAAAAAAATGAAAATCTAATATATTTTATAAAAATATATGTTGTGCAATGGCCACAATGCAATTAATGTAAATAAACAAAGTAGAAATGGTAAGGTAGGCCAAAATTAAAAGGTAAAATTAAACAAAATATACAAACTAAAAAACAGCTAAAAATATCCAAAACGGGTTGAAAGAAAATTGTGCCCAACGTTTCGGCCAGTACGACCTTCTTCTAGGGGCAATCGGGACAAACAAATGGAAAAGGGTGTAGAGGATACAAGAGAAGACTACAGACTAACGTGTAACGAAAATCCCCTGTAAAAATCATGCTTAATCTTGAACTTAATCCTAAAAGAAAACAAAACATTTGTATACTGTACTGTGCAATCGTGTAATTTCAAATAACGTAAAATCATAAAATGGACTGTTTCTTCACATTGATGCCAAAGGGTCGAACCGTCACCAGAAAATGGATAATTTTGTGTTCAAGGAAATGACGTTGTTTCTCACCCGCACTAGCTTGTAAAAGGACAGTTACATGCATGTCACGTGTGCTGTGGTTGGGTCGCCGACAGTGTTCACCTACGGGGCAATCTTTTCTATTGGTGACGCTCTGTTTATGTTCGACAAAGCCCTCACCCAATCTACGACAAGTCTCGTCCACATAGATCATCTGGCATAGTTTGCAAACAACAGCATACACTACGTTTTCTGTAGTGCAGGTGAAACCATTTTTATTTTGAAGACGTTAGCCGGTCCTACTACTTCATCTATTTCCCAAGTGAAATTACAAGTCAGACAGCGAGACCGCTTACATTTTCTAGTGCCCTTGAATTCACATGGAATTTTAGGGGTAGCAATCTTGAAAGAGCTAGTGACAAGGTCGCCACAATAGTCCTTAGATTGTCACTTGCAAAAAAGTTGTTTTTCAGATCCGCGCTATATCCAAGATGGCCGCCAACGGGGATCATAATTTTAACATTGGACCCTTTGGGAAAATACTTGCAAAGATCTTCTCCTCTGAAACTGCTTGGCCAATTAAAACCAAACTTGGCCACAATAATCCTTAGATGGTCCCCTGCAAAAAGCTGTTTCTTCAGATCCGCGCTATATCCAATGATGGCTGCCAGCGGGGATCACAGTTTTAACATTGGACCCTATGGGAAAGATCTCCTCCTCTGAAACTACTGAGCCCATTGAAACCAAACTTGGCCACAATAGTCCTTAGATGGTCCCCTGCGAAAAAGTTGTTTTTCAGATCCGTTCTATATCCAAGATGGCCGCTAGCGGGGATCATAGTTTTAACATTGGACCCTATTGGAAAACACTTTCAAAGATCTTCTCCTCTGAAACTACTGAGTCAATTGAAACCAAACTTGGCCACAATAGTCCTTAGATGGTCCCCTGCAAAAAAGTTGTTTTTCAGATCCGTTCTATATCCAAGGTAGCCGCCAGCGGGGATCATAGTTTTGACATTGGATCCTATGGGAAAACACTTTCAAAGATCTTCCCCTCTGAAACTACTCTTTCAGTTAAAACCAAACTGGCCAGAATAGTCCTTAGATGGTCAACTGCAAAACGTTGTTTTCAGATCCGCGCTATATCCAAGATGGCCGCTAGCGGGCATCATATGTTTAACATTGGACCCTATTGGAAAACACTTTCAAAGATCTTTCCTCTGAAACTACTGAGTCAATTGAAAAAAAAACTTTGCCACAATAGTCCTTAGATAATCCCTTGCAAAAATGTTGTTTTTCAGATCCGTTCTATATCCAAGATAGCCGCCAGCGGGGATCATAATTTCAACATTTGACCCTATGTGAAAAAACTTTCAAAGATCTTCTCCTCTGAAACTACTTGTCCAATTGAAACCAAACTTTGCCACAATAGTTCTTAGATGGTCCCCTGCAAACAGTTGTTTTTTAGATCCGTGCTATATCCAAGATGACCGCCATCAGGGATAATAGTTTTAACATTGGACCCTATGGGAAAACACTTTCAAAGGTCTTCTCTGAAACTTTTCAGCCAATTGGAACCAAACTTGGCCAAAATAGTCTTTAGGTTGCCGCCCTGCAAAAGAGTTGTTTTTCAAGTCTTTGCTTAATGCAAGATGTCTGCCTGGGAGAACTAATGCAAGATGTCTGCCAGGGGGAAAAGTTTTAACATTTGACCCATTTGGAAAACACTAAAAGATCTTCTCCTGAAATTACATGACCAATAATGAAAACATACTTGGTCACAACGGGCCATAGTTGTTCCCGTTTGAAAAAAATTGCCTGGCTTGTCTGCATGGCTTTCAAGATGGCCACAGTGGGCAACATAGTTTAACCTTGAGAACTATCTGAAGTCTATTGGAAAGCATTTAAAGATGTTCTCCTCTGAAAATATTTAGTCAATTAGAACGAAAATTAGACTCAATGGTCCCCTTCAAAATAGGTGACAGTAGAACTGCACCCCCATCCAAAATAGCTGCCAGTCTGGAATATAGTTTAAATTAAGATAATATAACATCAATGTCTATTAACAAATTTGAAAATAATGCCCTTAAAACATTGGGATTATTTTAACTGCATAAATCAGCAGTGGCCTTGGTGAGCGATACAGGCTCTTGACAGCCTCTTGTTAAGTCGTATATTTTGTTTCATTTTACCTTTAAATTGTGGCCTACCATACCATTTTTACTTTGTTTAATATTTTCCTGCCCCTACCCATTTTGCCCAAGTTTTTTTTTCCTGGCTTCAGTTTTTCTCGCTGGACGTTAAAGTCGAATTGATCTAAAGTTAAAATTTTGTAAGAGTAATTGTTTACAGTTTCAATGTACGAATACTGACAAAATTCTTTTTTTTCCTTCTCATGTTACTTCTGCAATCAACAGCATCCGATACTTTGTTCAAATATTTGCAGTTTAGGATACATCGGTAAACGAAACTGAAGCAAAAAAGACCCATTTACTCAGTATCCTTTCATAAAATATTATAAATAGGCTTCTTAAAACAAGCAACAACAAAACACACACACACATTCCTGACGTATGGATATAAAACGATACATTTTGAGAGAATAATAAAATTATGCAGAACACTTAAGTGAACAGTAGACGCAATTCATATATCGAAACATATCTGGTTCTTTCCGCCCGTCCGGTAAACCCGCCGACCATCAAATTTTTATATATGTCACTTCCGTGTCGAATGTTAACCTCGTCTGCTTTAATGTACTGTTTGCCCAAAACTCAGTAGCTCGAAGATTAATAATTTTCCGGTAAGTATCCATGTTTATCAATAAAAAGTGAGATATAAAATGTTGTAAATTACCTTTACCCAAAGGTGGATATAATATCCAGACTATACGTAATCACAGTAGGTAACGTCGTTCTGCGAAGGTATGATATTATACGATAAATTGTCCTGCCCGTCTCCGTTTGTCCCGGATTCAGCACGAATAATATTGAAAAAATGTAAACATACAGACGCTTTCACCATAGTTCTTAAGATAGACTGATTTCCTTAATTTTGAATAGTAAATCTTAGAAAGCTTTCATATATCCAGCTAAACCTTCGTAATCTCTCAAATTCATGGACGCATATTTGAATAATATTCAAAAATCCAGTTTCACATAAAATACAGTTTTCTATTAAATTAAAGTACAAATTTTAAAATAAAACCATTCACAATATCGACTCTTCAAATACATCGAAATGCGACAAGAGAACAACGACATGAATTGTTCTGGGAGACCGTAATTCCTGATTTTCAATTTTAATGTGTCCTGACTTTTACACGAATTGACCTGGCTTTTATGCGATTGGTCCCGGAATTTAAACGATGCCAATTTCATTAAATAATGAAGTTCTAACCGTGTATTGCATCTCACTTTTAAGAAAATGATGAATTTAGAGACACAACAGTTATATACCTATAAATGACCAACGAAGCTTATTTTTGCGAATTAAAAGGGCAAACGAACGTTTGTAATTTGTTTTTTTTTTCTTTTTCTTTTTTTTTCTGCACGGTTTGTGGGCGAATTCGGCAAATTGTGATTTTTATCGTCTGTTCTTAAACTATTGCAGCAAATTTAACTGAAAGTTAACTGCATTAAAATGATTTATTGAAGGTCTTTTACAAACACTGCTCATTTCATTCGAACCTTGCAAAATATTACTATCAGTGAAGAGCATAATCTAACATTAGATCTGATTGGAGAATATGTCTGAAACTACTGAAGAAAATTTAACTAAACTGTAGTGGAATGATTATGTAGGGGAATATGAAACTTTCCATATAAACTATAAACTGAAGCAACCTGAGTTTACAGGAATGCTTTTTGTTTGTTTACTGTTTGAGGGTAAGAGAAGCATCAAGTACCATGAACAAATAAAGTGATATTGAGTAAATGTTCATCAGATAAAACCCCTATAAAAGCATGGTAAGAATAAGCAAACTGGACAACGCTTTCATTGTTGTTCTTCATTTTTAAGTCTCCATCAAAGAGCAAACACTCCTACCTCATAGCAAGTTCAAGAAGGCCCCTAGCATCGGAATTAACTTGCTAAATGTTGAACATTACTTCAACAAAGTACAAACACTCCTACCTCATTGTAAGTTCAAAACGGCCCCTAGCACCGGAATTCGCTTGCTAAATGTTGAACAACGACGCATCCATGTATTCTTTTTGTCATGGATGTGGGGTCGTCAACAAGCATAACATGTCGGGCAATATACTCTTACGAACATTGTCATCCAGTTCCCGGCAAATGGACCAATCGACAATACAAAATACAACATATAAACGATCTCAGGGCACTCATTGAGTGGATTGTAAGAAAAGTTGGCAAGTAAAATCGGGAGATATGGGCAAGAAATATGATGTCCAAGAAATAGCTCAATTTTTACAAAACAAGAAAGCCAAATGTGAATTTTGATAGGATATTGCATTCATATGAACAAACATTAACTGGCAAAATAAAGAGACCATACACCTCAAATACGGGCGATCTTTTTACGAACCCAAACTGCACATGGATTTTGATTGGTTTTGTCGAAGAGGCAAAACATGACAATAACCGATTTCAACACAATATTTTTACCTGTCCGTGTGACTAGTTGAGCAGATCATGCTTACGCTACTTTAGCAAATGATGATACCTCCAGTTTTTCGGGCTTTCACTCTGTTAGTGCTGTATTTTTTTAAGGTGTTCTTGTTTATTTTTGTCGAAATGTTTTGTTTTTGTCATGTTGTCTCTATTTGTGTTAAATATGAATTGCCGTGCTTTGAGGATTTTTTTTTTTTTAGGATTTTTTGTATTTAAACTTCCTCTTTCTTTTTTTTTATTTGCTTTGCATTCGTTTGCCGAAGTATTACGGAACATTACTCATTTAATCAAGTTGGATATAAATATCGAAATACCGAAATACCGAAGTTACTGAAGGAGTTATATTGTTGCAAGTTCAGATAGAAACGATGGCCACCAGCAGTTTTCTTTCAAAATAAATTTATATAGATATCAAGGCCAAGATATTTTTTTTCTTCAGGTTTAATAATGTTATTGTTTTATTGTTACATTCAACTTCAATACTTTTTAAGTTATCGTTTCGAAACAAATATTTACATGCCGATTTTGGGGACATCATTATGAAAAACACAATAAAAGCGTTGTTTCATTGCTCAGTTCTATAATGTATTTGTAGCCTAGACTTTGCCTCATGTCCATTTACTCCATATCCTTTCATTTGTTTATTTCTAAGTACCAAAAATGTTATCGACGTCAAAAATTTAATTGTAATTTCCTGTTGATTACGACATGTTTACAAATGACTGCAAGGCAAGTTTAGTTTTTCTAAGATATATTTTGAAAATCAAAGCATGCTACTCTCATTGGATGTAAAAGTGCGTGGGAAATGTTCTGCTTTGCAACAGAGCCTGAAATGGTTGAAAAATCAATGTCACTTAGAGTTTATCTTGGTGATTTTACGTACAGAAGAGGTAACGGTGGAAATAACATGTTCGGATAATTTGATAATGGTGAATGGGCTTCAATGGGTACAACTTGGAAGCGTGATTTGCCTTTCTAGAAACCATGATTCGGGACCATGGCAATAATGCACGCGAATAAGAGGAAGGTTGTTGATCATAATGCTGGATCCGCTGAAAATTTAGCTTTTAAACAGGGAAAATCAACTTCTTTAAGAGTTTTTTTTTTTAATATTTCCAACCCATGAAAAGGGGAAAATAGAGAAAAATGAAAGGATTTCAGGAAAGGAACCTCACTGAGACACCTTTACAGTATTAAAATAGAACCAATTCAATAAATCTGTCCCTTCCGTCGGTGTGTCAGTCATTTGTCACTTGTTTATCTTTTGTCAGCTTCTGTTTTGAAGAAAACACAATGTTATCAAATGTGGACGAAAAAAAAAAATGCTGTGTGCATTCATACATTATACAGAAAATATTAAATTGTTGCATTTTGCATCCTTTTTACAGAGGAAATGTCAGTTATTGATATAGAAGCAAACACTGAATCAATCACAACATCAGTCGACCCTAACACAGTCCCAGAAGCCTATGCCAACGACTCGGATAGTTGAGATCTGTCATTTGTCGTTGGTTGGGAGTATCTGGTGTCTGTTACAGCGGGTTGTTGTCATATAATAAGAAACTTTCGAGATAGGAACTCTCGTGTAATTGAAGGAGGAAACGATCGCCTCGGATACCAGTGAGATGGAATACCGGATTTCGTAACATATACCACATAAAAAAAACAAACTATTTATGAAATTGAAGTGCATTTATATTTTTTTCCTATATGACAATTCTTTAACTAATTTTAATTGGCGAAAAAAATAAACTGAAGCTTTTTTACGTGTAAAAATAGAACTGGTTTTCGGAATAAACATTATTCAAAAGTCCCATATTGAAATCACTGAGATTATTATCAGGAATGTCCTTCTTCGTTAAGAACAATAAACACGACACTACAACCATGTTTTATAAACAGTGTTAAAATAAACCAACATGTAACATTTAATCCACCCTTTAACATATGAAAAAGATAAAACAAACTTGAGAATTGTGTTCATACTGACGATAAAAAATATTCCGACGTACATATTTTCCCGCTAATACGAGTCCCGTTTTATTGCAGACAATAAGTTAGTCTTGCAGTCTAAAATGTGGTATTTAGGAAAGCAGGGTGATGAAATAAAGGGATCCATATCGCTAATGTCAGCGATAAACGGTAACTATAGTAAGGGTTGGTTAGTTATGTGGTCTGAAGTAGGACTACGCATTGCAGGGTTTCTCATGTTTTGAAAACTGAATTGTCAAACATTTAATTTTAAGCGATGTACTTGACGTAGATTGCACCAGATTGATGCTCAGTATTCTGGTATACTATGTTCACTAGAGCAGAAGAAAGTTTCTGTGAATTCTGAAGATACCTTTTATACATAATACTTGTCATGCTAGTATTGCATTATATTGACTATAGGCATTATGATGGACAATCAATAAATTTTATTTCTTCGATATAAATTTGAAAACATTTGTTACTTATTGGTGCACATTCATAAATAAGATACTAGTAACTCCTTATGTAGGATTTTTTCATTTCAAGAATGTAAAATCTGGAAGAGAACCGCAAACACAGTCAGAAATACAAGAACAAAAACATAAATCAAAATCATTTGTCTTATTAGATATATCCATTATTTTACCTTGTTGCGACACTTGATTTTAAAAATAAACCTTCATTTCATTTCACTTAGCATTTTGGGATTATAAAATTCATGATTATCCTGTAATTAAAGCTGCGGTATCATTTTAATTGAAATATCCATCGTATAAATTCACAGACATATCGTATAATATCTGGGACATCAGTAGTAGACACTCGTGTAAATTCCAGGACAACACGGAACTCCAAATTCGCGGGTTTCTACGTAATATTAATAATACAAATCATGATTATAAAGATAGAGAAGTAACATTTTAGTAAAAATTGCAAAATATGGTAGAGAATAACAACACACAGGAGTATTTCGGCTTGTCAGATCGGGTTGAATCCATGACAATCGTATAAAATCATTTTGGGAAAATCGTAGAAAATCATGTCCTCGCAGGACGACGTTACCTACTGTGTAATAGGTTCCAATGTTTATATTCATTTGATTAATATTCATGTGTTGCCATTACAATCGGAAGGCGGTGTTTATTACAAAAATGAGTTGATAATTTTTTTTCCTGCGCATGGGAGGATTTACCGGACAAGGTCACGCAACTCGTAAACACAGGTAAACCAGGTGTTTCGTTAATTTGCATGTTTTCAGGTATTGTGTTTCGCTAATATCAGTTCACATGCTTGCAGTTCAATATTTGGTTTATACTTCTATTGAAAAATATATTGCATTATAGCGATTTGCGTATTTCAAAGCTTAGGTGGGCGGATTTACCGGACGGCATCGTATAGTAAAATGAAGCCTAATCACCAATTTGGACTACAAAACTAATCGAGAGCTGCATTTTGGACGCTGTTACAGTATAGGCATAGTTAGCGTAACCAGTGCCACTGGCAGTCCGTTTGACACTCTGCTAGATCGACTGCTTCACAGCTTGATAGATAATGATTATCTCTTGTAGTTGTTTAGTGGTAAATCAAGTCTTTTCAAAATTGTTTAGAAGCGCTTCGGTTACCACAAAGGGGTACGTCTATGCCCTTATCCAATCAATTTTCCATTCATAATCAATGAAATACTTCCAATGTTGCCCGGAGGACCAGATATTAATGCAATGCAATGTTTGAATAAATAATTGATTTAAGTTAATCACCAACAGATACATTGAAAACAGATAAATAAGACGAAGGCGGATTACAGCCTTTTTGAATCGATATGATGTCATACCGACCTGTTAAAAGCATATTGATTGACGACGTAGTCGGAGGTCGATATAACATCGTATCCATTTGTTAAAAACACAACAATTGAGATATTGTTTACTTAAACTTAAACAAAAGTAACGTGCAATGTGCCATATTTGATCTTGGATCGTCAATCTATTCTAAATAATATTGCTGATCTTTTGACCAATTAAATCATTATTAGTATAATATTAATTGATGTGTGCTAGATTTTTCGCCGTAGCGGTGGGGCGAGGTTTGTATATTGGGAAAATATTAGCACTTGCATGGAAATTTCGTGATTTTTTTTTTATTATTTTAACACAATTTTACTTCTGGTTGCAATATATGACTGTATATGACTGTTATTAACAATTTATAATGAAATTTATGTATCTTAATATATCCACAGCCTTTAAAAAATCTCAGTGACATTAAAGGAGTAACTTTGTCCATTCCATCACATACAGATAGTTCTGTATACCTTTTAGAATACTCGCTTCAATAAATCTTTTAATACTTTAAATCATTTTCGCATGTGTTAAGATCAGGGTGGTATGGTGGCTGGAAAAGGAGGTCAACTCCACGCTGTCCTAGCAAGTACCTAAGATTATGTTCAGCTTGTCTTCTATGATGGAAATCTGAATTGTCCATTACAACGGTGTCACCTTGTTGTAGGAAAAAGTTGCCCTGTGGATTTCTATCATTCATCGCGTCTCCAAAAAAATCCAGCATGTGCAAACCGTTAGATGGTCCTTCTATAATGTTATAACTTTCGGTCTAGGCGATTGACGGTAAATTTGCATTACTAGCATAGCGCTGGAATTTTATAGTCTCTTCCCCTACTAGAGCATGCCCATAGTGTCGATTCCCCGTAGTCTTAATGACGGAACTTTCATAAAAAAAGTATGGATTTTTTTATCATAATAGTGTTCACATACTCGTCAAATTTTGGTTCTCTGCACTAAGTTCTTCTTCGGGCTTTACAGATAACCTTTTATAATCTTTAGAATCTTAGATATTGTTGGCAAACTCGGTACATTATTTTCCGTTACAATTCCATCCGATAGTAAATTTGTACTTATTTCATCTCTATAAATGGAGGGTTTGCGATGTACTTAGTATTGTATTGTACTGATGACTTCGTCCATACTTTTTCAACGAGCCGGCCCCGATTTATGCTTTGACGGTGATATAGATCCCTCGGAATCATATTTTGCTATAATCTTTGAAACCGTTCTAGGCTGTATTCCACATATTCTTCTTATTTCACGGCGACTATGCTTTTTCTCTTGGTACATATCTATTACCTTCATTTTTAAAGTTCTATCAGACTAATTCCTGGTTCAAAAAACCTCCCAAAAGATTTTTTCTGCATTGTTCTCCTAACATGAAACGACTTTTTGCTTACCATGTAAAAAGTGTTCATGTGTCGTATTTTCATTTACGCATTTCTGTACACGCATATCTGGAAAACATTTGAATCTGAACAAAATGGATGAACTTTCAGTTGGTGATTTTCTTAGTCAAATTGGTCCACAATTTGAAAAGTACGCTGATTATTTTCTGATGCACAAATTTACGAATGTTGCTTCACTGCGATGTTTGGAGATACCGAATGATATTGATTACAGTTTTGGGGACATTCTAAATTTTGGAGAGAGCAGACACATTGAGAGTGCTCTAAGACAACTTAAAAATGTACAGAGAAATGATTCAGATCCGATGCCAATTGTGACACCAGACAAGGACTACCAAATATACAATGACCATAGTGCTCTTTATAAAATTGTCAACAAACCTGACGACAAGATTAAGATGAATCAACTCCAGCTAATAGAGACAGAAGGTGAACCTCAGCAGTTGGAGATTGCAATAGAAGAGCCTTCACCTCAAGGCAGCATGAATTATGACTGTCAGTTTAGTTTCTGCATATGTTCACTTCGACAACCTATGTCTCTTCAGTGCTCGACAACTTTTGTCTCTTCATTTATATACCTTGTACATACATTTTGTACCAACTTCACCTATCGGAAATTATAACGTAGCATAAAATTTGTACCGGAGTTTCGGATCGCAAGTGGCCTGGACAATTGGTTCGCGGCCATCAAATACCCAATTGATGCCGGCAAATCTTAAAACATTATACATTTATCTTCTGAATAACTTACTAAGAATAATTATAAATTATTAAATGATAATTGATGACATTTTCCATATCGCCCTTCTTATCAGTCCAAGATTCCCAACTCAAGCCAGACTGCAAAACTGGGGGCTAATAAGACGGGCAATATGAAAAAAATTCATGTCATAATCTACTTATCCTATTTTTTTTTCGTCCTTAAAAATGTCATTAATATCTGTGTTTATGCATATTTATATTCCAGTTGATTCCTTTATTTAATAAAGATGTGTAGATTCTTGGGATAAAAGGTCATAAAAATTGTCATCTTGTCATCATTTATTTTACATAAATTTTCTCCGACACTTTTATCTTTTTTGCGACTAAAACTCTAATCAAATTACAGAAATAACAGTTTATGCAAATGAATGTCATCAAAGACCATGGTTTGTTACAGCTTTTTACGAGTGATACAGATAATGTTGACAAGATGTAGTACTGAAATATAAATTACATAAAGCACTTCTTTATCAATTCTCGGAAGTGTCTCTAAGATAAATACTACTTAATAAGTCTGGAGAATTCATTTAATGATAACTAACTTTGGCTTCGGTTGTCCTTGACGACGGGCTGAAATGACTAGGTTTGGCTTAACTGACAACTTATTCTGACTTACGATGTGATATTTTGATTAATTTCCTTTTCCAAATACAGTTCACACAATAACTACATGCACCGGTACTAATACGTTTCTCCTTTACATGTAAAGGTACTTAATTGATAATGAATGGACCATTGATTGGATTAGGGCATGGACGTATCCCTTTGTGGTAACCGAAGCGTTTCTAAATGATTTTGAAAAGACTTGATTTACCACTAAATACACTACAAAAGATAATTATTATCTATCAAGCAGTGGAGCAGTCGATCCAGCAGAGTGTCAAACGGACTGCCAGTGGCATTGGTTACGCTAACTATGCCTATACTGTAAATACAGATGAAACATGAGAATTGTCAGTAACTGTACATCGTAAATACAAACAATTTCTTTTACAAAATTATAACTTTGATTAGTTAGGGTTTTACGTCCAGTTAGCATTATTTCAGCTATATCAGGAAGATTACAGATTAATTAATTTGAAAAAAATAGAGTCAGAAGGGGCAAGTGTTCACTTAAGAAACGTGACTGCATGGAAGCTCTGCACGTGTCACCTATATTAGTTTCCTCTTTTTTTCCTGTTCTGAAATAAATTTAATTGATCCAATTATTGTTGGTAAGAAGAAAATGAAACCAATTAGGACACATTAACAGATTTTTGAGTTTATTTAAGTTAAAAGGATGATGATGCGCAATTATAGCAATACAATTCAAAGCAGGAAATCACAATTCAAAGCAGGAAATATCCTCTTTCATTTTCAAATTTATTATTTTTATTCGTAAAAACTAGCATCTGAGATGGAAAAATGTGAAATCGTTTTGCTATTTGCTTACTTCGTTGTTACATTTGGTAAGTAAACAATCTGGCATAACAGGTATGTTTAAGAGAAATTTTGATTCAATACTTTTTAAGTAGGTATACGAAAGTACTGTTGAATTTTCAAACTGGAAGACAATGTCGTTTAACATGTATAATAAGCTATTTTTTACTTTTTTCATTTGAAAAAATTTCAATATAAAGGTTAGATATACTGATTGTTTAGTAGAGTTTCAGCTATATCAAGACGTGAACAACTAAATCGATCATACGAAACAACGGCAGTGGAATACCGAAGGAACAAAGGAGAGAAATCCACAAAAATCGAAGTCCAAAGACATAGCCAAAACGAGAACACAGAAAACAATGGCACCAGACACAAAATAATGACGTTAGACAGACACAAAGCACAGAAATAGAAATCACAACATTCAAAACAAAGACACTCACAGTTTGAACTCCAGTGAAACACGAAAATGTTAAGAAAAGAAGAAAGAAATAAAGGTGCCATGGGCGTACGAAGTAACGATTTTTTTATTGTCGTGCGAAAGCAGAGAAATCAGTAGGGGAAGGAAAGTAAGAACCGAACCGTCAATCCAAAACGAACAATCCAAGGACAATGGCAACATCAGAAACAAAAAAAAGAGAAAAAATCAGACACACAACATGGGTACGGCACACAAAAGAAAAATGAAGACATACACACACAAAGATGAACAACACGGACCCAATACATAGGTGAGATCAGGTGCACCGGCAGAGTCAGCATAAGACACCCGCCGTGTTGAACATGTCAAATCCGGTATTTAGGTCAATTCCGGTAGAGGAAACAACAATTAAGCTTTAGAGGGAAAGAGATGTTGTCATCTGGGAATCAGATATCCCATAACGGTCCACAAGATGGTGATGTCGACGGTAAAACTTCTGGAGGGATGACTTCAAATTTTGGGTAACATACCCTTGTTGAAGTAGCCTATTTGTGAGCAACCGGGCTCTATCAAGGAAGTCACTGTATCGAACACAAGCTCTTGAATAGCGAATGAGCTGGGAGATGTAAACTCCATATACCGGCGCTGTTGGGATGTTGCTACATAGAAAAGGGAAGTTTACTATTAGAAATGTGAAGTCATCGCGTTTGTCGTACAGCTTACTTTGAAGTCTACCTCTGTTGTCAATTTCAAGGTGAAGGTCAAGGAACGAGGCTGATGTAGAAGTGTCTGTGGTATCCTTAATTTCGAGCTCTTTTGAATAGATCAAATGAAGAAAATCACCAAAGCGAGGGTTGTTTAGTGACAAAATATCATCTCTATAACGGAAGCTAAAATTTAAGGATTGGGCCAGTTGTTTATCTTTATTTTTGAAGAGGCGCACAGTTTGTGCCCATAGGAAATCCGATAGTCTGTTGAAAAACAAGTCCTACAAACTCGATTATAACAATAATCAAATAATAATACAAAATTTTAACTTTAGTACAACCGTTATAGCCTATCAATGTCCTGCTTTTTAACTGGTCTATCTATTATAATCTAATTAAGTTTTTCTAAAAGAAGAGTAAAACATTTTCAGATTATCTCCCTCATACAAATTATTTGATCCCAAGTTTCATGCTTTTTTGTTTTTCTTGTGGAAACTTAATGCATTTCAATTCACTCAACTCCAAACCTATTATCAATGGGATAAAAACAAAATTTCCAACAAAAATTGTCAGGGTCGAAATTTTAAGGGCAAAAAAGATGAAGTGGGTGCAGAACCATCCAAAAGTTGTGAAACGAAACATAATTTGAAAATATTCCCACGGCCTTCCTCAGCGGAAGTTTATTGCATACTAGAAAACGATGGTTACAATTATACGTGACAATAGCCAACGTCATAAGGACATGGAAAGGTTAGTGTCAAATGCGTAATAAAAGACTAAATCACACAAATGATCAAATTAATAATCAATTGTTAATTGTAAATTTTAGAGCAGAATGTCTATTGCAAATCTATTTGTGGGTTGATGCCGTCCGGGAACAGAGTTTTAAGTCTTTTAATCCAGAACGATTCTCGGACTTTACAATAGGTTTCATCGCCAAAGACCTTTTCTATACCAGTAACTGTAAAATCGTCAAGGGTGTGTTCGTTTGTATAGAAATGTGATGCCACTGTGTCCTGTTTCTGTGTTCTAATTTTTGAAAAATTCAAGAGCATTCTTTGATAAAAAGTATCGCCAGTCTGTCCTACATAAATCGTTGAATCACACTTTTTACATACTATGGAATAAATGAGGCCCACTGTTTTGCAGTTAATGTTTCCTTTAATTTTGTAGCCTTTTCCGTCTGCAGCTGTTCCCGTGAAACTGTCTCCTTCAATAATATATGGGCATAGAGCACACTTTTTTCCGCATGGTTCACATCCGTTAGTTGCTCGAAAATCTCAATCACAACTTGATAAAGACAAATATAAAAAACAAAGGAACCACGTGAACAATATGAAGAAATACGCAAAAGAGCAATTCTATTTAAATGCAAATAATATCTTGGATGAATTTTCTCGTACAAATTCCAAGTCCTATTGGTCATTAATAAAAAAGTTAGTTAAATCCTTGGGTACTTCTTCAGTTATTACTCATCTGCAAAACGAAAATGGTGAACTGGTTTCAAATGATTATGATAAAGCTTGTTTGTTAAATAAATATTTTTGTTCAATATCAAATGTAAATGATGAAAATATAATTTGTCCCGATTTCCCACCAAGAACAGACAAAACGTTGGCCCTTTTCCAAATAACGCCTGATCAAGTACGTGACATACTGCAAATACTTAAATTAGGCAAAGCAGCAGGTCATGACTCTATTAGTCACCAAATGCTTAAAAAAACATGTGACACTGTTTGTATTCCATTGGCACACTTATTTAACTTGTCCCTGGGTAAATCTGAATTTCCGACACAGTGGAAATATGCAACCGTTATGCCTCTTTTTAAAAAGGGCGATAAGTCTTTAACGTCAAATTACAGACCAATATCATTGTTATCATGTGTTGGTAAAGTTTTTGAAAGAGTTGTTTTTAGAGAGATATTTAATTATCTAATATCAAATAATCTTTTATATAAATTTCAGTCTGGTTTTATTCCAGGTCATTCCACTGTTCACCAGCTAATAGAAATCTATTACAGAATTTGCATGTCTTTAGATGATCATTGTATTACTTGTCTTGTTCTATGTGATATCTCTAAGGCTTTCGATCGTGTATGGCATAAAGGCTTATTAATAAAACTGAAATCCTACGGTATAAATAATAAATTACTGCAGTGGTTTGAAAGTTATATTTCAAATAGAAAACAACGTGTTTTTATTACTAATTCTAAGTCACCTTTTGAAGATATTAATGCAGGTGTACCACAAGGATCAGTTCTTGGCCCTTTATTATTTTTGCTGTATGTCAATGATATTGCAGATAATTTGCTAAGCCTTACTAGACTGTTTGCTGATGATACTTCTCTTTCATATTCTAGTCAGAGTCAATACACTGTTGAAGATGTTATTAATTTTGACTTGGAAGCTGTTTCTGTGTGGTCAAAACAATGGCTTGTTAGCTTAAATCCAAGCAAAACAAATGCCATGTTTTTCACGAATGAATCTTATGAAGATATAGATATTAAGTTTGAAGGTCATCCAGTTGATATTGTTTCATCACATAAACATTTGGGGATTGTCTTTGACAATAATGGTAAATTTCATACTCATATAACAAACATAATTCAGTCAGCAAGTAATAAATTATGTGCTCTTAAAAAACTTAAATATGTATTGAATAGAAACTGTCTTTCACGTATTTACTTATGTTTCATACGACCGGTCTTATAATATGCTTGTGAATTATGGGATGGTTGTAGTCAGCAGGATTCTGATAGTTTAGAAAAAATACAGTTAGAGGCGGGGAGAATAGTAACAGGATTACCATTGTTTGCAAGTCGAGAATCAATTTATTTTGAAACTGGTTGGGATTTATTATCAGATAGACGGCGAACGAGAAAACTATGTTTATTTTATTCCATTCATAGTAATACTGCCCCCGATTATCTTTGTGATTTATTACCGCCTTTGGTTAGTCAACAATCTCAATATAATTTACGAAATAATATGAATTATGTTACTCCTTATTGTCGTTTGGAAATCACAAAAAACTCGTTTTTCCCTTCAGCCATCAATGATTGGAATCAATTGAACCCTGAAATTAGGAATTCCCCTAACATAAATATATTTAAGAGGAAGATCCAATTGCAAACTCCTAAACCCCCTTCATATTTTACTTTTGGGGATAGAAAATTAAATATTATTCATACTAAATTACGACATATGTGTAATTCATTAAACGCTTACTTATATCGAGTTAATTTAAAACCCTACCCATCATGTAATTGTGGTCATCCTTTTGAGGACTGTATCCACTTTTTTATGGAATGTCCTCTCTATGATGATCACAGAACACTTTTATTTAGAGATTTAAATAATTTCACTATTACAGTAGAGTTGCTATTGGCTGGTGACGGTAACTTACCTGACTTAGACAACATTCAAATATTTGATAGCGTACATACTTACCTGAAAAGAACTCAACGATTTAAAGATTGATATATTTTGAAATCACATTTCACTCCAGGACTCTTTTTACTTTTATTTCTTTAATTTCTGGATTTTTACCTGATTTCTTATTACTTTGTCATTTATCTATTATTTTTCTTTTCCATTTTGTTATAACCAATGTAATTCTGTTTATTATAATTAATTAGTATATTACGTATTATATATATGTATATCATGTCGTCATTATGTACTGATAGTTTTCTGTGTATTATTTCTGTATTGGGAGAGGA
This sequence comes from Modiolus philippinarum, assembly GCA_002080025.1. Taxonomy (NCBI): domain Eukaryota; kingdom Metazoa; phylum Mollusca; class Bivalvia; order Mytilida; family Modiolidae; genus Modiolus; species Modiolus philippinarum. Next base: position 333,579 of record MJUU01036911.1, on the reverse strand, counting down.
CCTCGATAATGTTGTAAAACTTATGTCCAATCCCTTTTGCTTTATATTTTGCAAATAAAATATGTTTAATGTAATGTAATGTAA